>JAMWEH010000945.1:600000-763092 GCA_024721245.1 Mitragyna speciosa
AAGCACATAGGGCAATACAGCAGTTGTTTAGGCTACATGTATCCAAAATGTCTTGTTACATCAATACCTGTGGATTCCAAATTCCTTCATGCCACGATGCATGCGAATTAAAGAAGCAAAGACTAAGTCTTGTTTTTGGTATTATGTGGGGCGCAGTTCACAGAAGAATTAATTATTCGATGGAGAGTTGTACAGCATGTGTGTTAAGATTTAACATGTAATTGTGCTTTAAAATTATGAATCATTATTGCAGAAACGGAAAATTTTTTTCTGCTTGCATCTTTTTACAAAATAAACACATAAATTAGCGGTGACTTTCGGTAGGGTGTTTAATGCCTTTTCCTTACTTTTATTGTGTCTGGCACTACTTTGCATCTCCACATCATTCCACGCAGTAGAATCAATATTTACATGGACGTATACACATGGTTTAGCAACTCGTTTTCTTAGGTTGTGTTAAGTTTTCAATTCTTTTGCATGCTAGTAGCACACATGACATATCTGCTAAGTCAAAGAGGGATTTAGTTGCTCGATCTTTTCTCTCTCACAAGCATTTTTAAATACAGCAAACTTCTGATTAAAAACCTTCAAATTGATATGTCAACTACTTGGGATAATGCAAATCTCAATGGCTATCACCTTCTAACTCAACTTTTCTTAAAAATACAATTAATTAAACTTAAAAAATATTAACATACTTGTCGTTTGTGAGAAATAGTTTGTTAATGAAATAGAAATTAGAGACTTGTTGAAATTTAATGCAAATCATCATCAGTATTTCAGCAGCTGAAGCAGTCTTGGACTAGTCTCTCGATGAAATTCTAGAGAGTTGCCACGGAGGATGCCACAGACAGAATGTCCGCTGCTCAGCCCGTAGCAATATTCTGGATGAAATTCCAGAAAGCTGCCACGGTAGACGCGAACTGAAGTCCACGGCTCAGCCCCCAGCTGCACTCTAGATGGATTTCCAGAGAGTTGCCCCAAAGGCAGCCACAGACTCTTAACGGGCAAAATTTTTGAATGTTTTAGCATCTTTTCATTCAAATTTTGAAACCTCTAGAGAATTTTGGAGTGAAAACCACCATCATTTCTACAAATTAACAAGTTTCAATTCACTTAACTAACTTTTGTTATCTTGATAATTTCTTGACGAGAATTTTTGGTTTTGCTGTCAAAACTTCTCTGTTCTTGTTGTATTCCAGAGGTACTTTGCCTAAACTCAGAAGCAAACTGCTCTTGTAGTGGAGGCAATAAACACCTTAAGAATAGCGTGTAAACACGCCTCAAGGAATCTGAATTCTCAAATTATTAGTATTGATCTCTTGGTTGAGACTTCAAATACTTCCTGTATTCCAAGTCTTTTCCTGTGTTTCCGTCTCTTTACTGCAAAATCTTATGGTGTTTATCATAATGGCATCTACTTTCGAGTCTTCTTTCAAGGCCACAAGCCAAAATGTCACAAAATTGTACAAGCCAAAATCTGATGGTACCGGGGACAAATTTCAATAGGTGGAAAGACAAGATGATGTTACTTCTCATAGCACTCAAAGGAGTATATTGCTAGACCCATCGCTTCCATCAATTCCACCACCAAAGAAGAATGATTCTGAAAATATCAAGAAAGAACATCAGAAGTGTCACGCTCCAAATCCACCATGACTTAGAACATAACACGCCTGTGAGACTCGAAAAGTAAACTTTCTCAAACCTCACAAGGCATCGTTGCTTTTGCTATACCACAAAATATGAAAATTTGCAAATAAACTTTAAACCTCCAGAAATTGTTTGATTACACAAGAAACTTAAACAAAATCCAAAACATACCATCGTATATTAAACGTTATCAAACTAGCCTACCTTATGGTCTAGCACCACTTCTTACAAAAAAATCAATAATATTCTAAAGTTCTATACTAAAATGCCACACTTGCGCCCCTTCTTACTCATTCCCATCTCCATCACCTTCCACGTATACTAATTCATACTCATGAAGATCATCTGCAAAAAAAGTTAAGAACATGGGTTGAGCATGGCTATGCTCAGCAAGTAGCTCTACCTATCCTTGTCAGATCACATATGTTACATATATACATACATTTTCACAAAACTCAAATTTATAAAGAACTTTTAAAACATTCGCATGAACATACATGATTTGCCATCATACTTTCTTAAACTCGTATTCAAAACTTGATAACCACATTTCATGCATAGGTTTAGGTCATTACTCAAATAGAGGATTATGCATTCATCGATCTCTGTGTACACAGCCTAGTGTTTAACCCCCACTAGGGAAAGGTCTAACGGATATGGCCTAGTGTTTAACCCCCACTAGACAAGGGTCGAACGGATAGGGACGTTGTCCTGCCGAGTTTAGTCATGATCATACTTGAGTGGCTTGAGTTACATAACATAAACATATATAGCATTCATACTTTCAAAATTCTTGAACATATCATATGTAATCCGAATTTTCATATACATAAAATAACATTTGACTTTATGAAAATTGTAATTTATTTCAAAACACAAGGACAAGAAGAGTCACTCACCTTAAACTTCACAAAAATTCTTCTCGAGCTATTAAGATTTCTAACCTAGAAAACACACAATAAATAAACTTACATCAACTAAAAGGCCATTAATATACTGCAATCTGTTCATTGTATCCTAATGACCATGTCCTTGAGTTTTTTTTTTTTTTTGTATGAACTTATAACTTTGAAATAAATTTTCAGAATGTTACTGTCTCAGAAAAATATATTTATCTTACTATAGAAATATCGGATTTAAAATCTAAAAATACTGTTAGAAACTAGATTCAGAACCCAAAAACTTTCATGAAGACAAGATTTCGAAAATCTGTAACCTTGGTTCTCAAAATCTGACTTGAACCTCTGACAGTAATCTGTCTCAGGTTGATTTTCAACTCGATTTTGAAAAATCATAACTATTTCCACAAAATTCGAATGAATCTGAAAATTTTACTACATAAACTAACAGGTTTGAAATCACAGAAGAATTAATTTCATGTAAAAAAAAGGTCTCTATCGAAAGTTATGATTTTCTAAACATCAGTGTTAAATCAGCCTGCAAAGTCAAATTTTCAGATTTGTAAAACGAAAATCTTTTAAGAAAACAACTATTAAAACACGTTAAAAATTCTCCAAAATCTCCAGAATCATACTACATTCATACTATTTTAAAGTCATGATTTTATTTGAAAATATTATCCAAAGAAAATCATGAGTTTTGCTTCTTAACCAAATCTCTATGTTTTTGACAGATTTGGAACCAACCTTCTAATTTAATGAAAACAAGTTTATCACGTCCAAAAAAACTTAAAAATATATTTATCTGACTTCAAAACACTTTAAAACATCACCAAAAATATTTCTTGGTAATTAAAATTAATTAAATTCGTTTCTTGATTAAAATCTCGTTTTAACATGATATTCTATCAAACTGGATCAGTTACAATAAAAATATCATAACTCAACTTACACAACTGAATTTTAACCTGAAATTTTGTACACATATCATAGACACATAGAGGTACCAAACTGCAAATTTTCATATAAAAATAATAAGTACAAAAATAGTTACGAATTTTTAAATCACAGATCAATGAAACATACAGCCCTGCTGTTTCTTTAAACTTTTAGCATATAAACCCAACATGTTTCATCTTTTTAATCTCTTAAATACAAACTAACTTTTCAAGACATGGCCATAGAACTACAAGTCAAAATTTTCAGTTTGTAATCCCAATCATCAAACTCCTAATTTACCAATGAAGTCTAGAAGAATACCTTAACTCACGGTCTCCCCTTCTATGGTTGCTTGCTTATCTTGGTATTCCATAACTCCTTCCTTGAACACTGAGTTCTCTATATTCTATATTTTCTCTCACTTTACTCTGAATTTTGCAAGAAAATTTTAGTCGTACGTTTGTTTCTGAGGTAGATATAATGATAACGCTTAGATGATTCTGATGAGGATAAGATTTCCCACTTCCTTCTCAACAACAACTACTATAACGATAAACGTACATCAAATTTATCTATAATATTTTATTACGGAGTCCTACTAAAATCATAACGATAGGAAACAGTTACAAATAAGTAAATAAGATAAAATAATTAAATTTCACAATTATCGTAAAAATAAATATATATAAAAAATACAGGGTATTATATTCTTTCCCTCTTACAAAAAGTTTCGTCCTCGAAACTTACGTGGTTTTAGTTAATCAAATGGGTATAATTCTTCTTTACTTCCTCTTCCAGTTCCCATGTGGCTTTCCTTTCGTCGTGGTTAGACCATTGCACCTTCACGAAAAGAAACAACTCTTTTCCTTAAAACTTGCTCTTTACGATCCACAATTCTAATTGGGCATTCCCTATATGTCAAGTTCGAATCCACATCTTCCAAAGGCTGATCTTCCAATACATGTTGTGGATCATGCACATATCTCCTCAATTGAGATATATGAAAAACATTATGTACTCTTGACAATGAAGGTGGCAGAGCTAGCCTGTAAGCCAAACTACCAACTTTCTCCAAAATCTGATACGGTCCAATGTACCTTGGACTCAACTTTCCACTTTTGTGAAATCTTATTACACCCTTAGTGGGCGACACTCGAAGATACACCTTTTCGCCCTTTTCAAATTCCAACGGCCGTCTCTTGCAATCGGCCCAACTCTTGTTGCGATCCTGTGCAATCTTGAGTTTCTGCTGAATAATCTTTAATCTTTTCAATCCGTTTGTTCCACTAATTCTAGGACCAATGATTGTCTTTTCACCAACTTCATCCCAATATAATGGCGACCTATATTTCCTTCCATACAAAGCCTCGAAAGGAGCCATTTCTATACTACTATGGTAACTATTATTGTATGAAAACTCCATAAGCTTAATCATTCTATCCCAATTTCCTTTGAAATCCAAAGCACAAGCTCTCAGCATATCCTCCAAAGTTTGTATGGTACGTTCAAATTGGCCATCAGTCTGTGGATGAAATGCAGTACTTCAATCGCAATTCAGTTCCCATTGCTTTTTGATATACAGACCAAAATCTAGATGTAAATCTTGGGTCTCGATCTGATACTATGCTTACTGGCACACCATGAAGGCATGCAATATTGTCTTACATAAATTTTCACTAACTTTTTCATAGGGGTCGTATCTTTCATCAGACAAGAAATATGCAAATTTAGTTAATCTATTCCACTATGACCCATATTGTGTCATTCCCAAGTCTAGTCTTTGGTAACCCTATTACAATATCCATAGTTATATGGTCTCATTTCCACTAAGGTATCTCTAATGTCTTTAACAAACTAGCTGGACGTTGGTGTTCTGCCTTCACTTGTTGGCAGACAATCCACTTAGCCACAAATTTAGCAATATCTTTTTTTTTCAGTTCCCTTCCACCAGAAATTTCTCTTAAGATCCTTATACATTTTATTTCCCACAGGGTGAATGGAATACTTACTATTATGTGCCTCTCTCAATACTTCATTTCTTAAATCTTCCCTTTTTGGCACGCAAAGCCTTCCTCTCATTCGTAACTTTCGATCATCATCCACATGAAAATCCAAAGGTAAACTATCTCTTAGGCCAACAAGCTCGTCATCATTATCTTGAGCATCCTTAATGCGATCTAACAAAGTAGGTTCCACTACCAAAGCAGACAGAACTTCTGTAGTTTACTCTACCACTTCTAAGCACAACTTATCAAGTTACCTTCCCAAGGTAGATACTATGGCAGCCATAGTTTTCCTACTTAACGCATCGGCTACCTTATTGGCCTTGCCTGGATGATAACTTATTGTGATGTCATAATCTTTAATCAGTTCCAACCATCTTCGTTGCCTCATGTTCAACTCCTTTTAGTGAACAAGTATTTTAAACTTTTATGATCGTAAAGACTTCACATTCGCTCTCCATACAAATAATGCTTCCAAATTTTAATGCAAAAACTATTGTTGCTAATTCTAAATCATGGGTGGGATAGTTCTTCTCGTACGATTTCAACTGTCTGGATGCATATGTAATCACCTTCCCATTTTGCATCAAAACACACCCTAATCCATTCTTGGAAGCATCACTATAAATTACAAACCCTTCGTTACCTGAGGGTAAAACCAAAACAGGATGCAGACACCAATCTTCTTTTAAGTTCTTGAAAACTCTCTTCACATTCTGGTGTCCATTCAAACTTAACTCTCTTTTGAGTTAATCTACTCAAAGGAATGGCTATTGTAGAAAATCCTTCTACAAACTTTCTATAGTAGCCCGCAAGACCTAAGAAACTTCTTACTTCCGTCACGTTTATAGGTCTTGGCTAATCCACCACGACCTCAATCTTCTTGAGGATCCACAGATACTCCTTGATCTGAGATTACATGGCCTAAGAAAGTTAAACTTTTCAACCAAAACTAGCACTTACTAAACTTAGCATATAACTTCTCTTTTCTTAACTGTGCTCAAAACCTCTCTCAAGTGCTCCTCATGTGCTTCTTCACTTGGAGAATACACTAATATGTCATCAATGAACACCACTACAAATCTATCTAATTGAAATCTGAAGGTGCGATTCATTAGGTCCATAAAGGCTGTTGGTACATTTGTTAACCCAAAAGGCATAACCAAGAATTCAAAACATCAATATCTTGTCCTAAGGGCACTCTTGGCTATATTTTTTGTCTTAATCTCAAGTTGATGGTACCCAAACCTTAAATCAATCTTAGAAAAAGTTTTAGCACCTTTCAGTTGGTCAAACAAATCATCGATTCTTGGAAGGGGGTATCTATTTTTAATTGTAATCTTATTTAACTCTTTATAGTCAATACACAATCTTAAAGATCCATCCTTCTTCTTGACAAATAGTACTGGGCGTCCCCACGGTGATATGTTGGCCGAATAAACTTTTTATCCAACAATTCTTGTAATTGCTCTTTCAATTCGTTTAATTCTGCAGGGGCCATCCTGTATGGAGCCTTTGAAATTGGCATTGCACCTGGCACCAAGTCAATTTCAAACTCAATCTCTCTATTAGGAGGTAGCCCAAATAAGTCTTCAAGAAATACACTCGGAAATTCTCGAATTATAGAATCATCTAAAGATTGTATCTCTTTAGTACTACTAATCACATAAGCCAAGTATCTCCTCAGCACCTTTTCTTAGAACCCTAGTTGCTTGCATAGCAGACAATAAACACTTGCTTAGTTTCATCCTATACTTAACCACATTTCCTTGATAGACAAATTCCTCCTTATTAGGTTTCATAAACCTTATCTTTTTATGTCTATATTCAAACAATCAATTGTGCAAAATTTTCAAGCTAACCAATCCATACAAAAATTATATCAAAATTACACATATTGAGTTGCACTAGATTAGCAGCTAAACTCTTTGCCATGTATATCAACCTTGCACCCATTAAACTTCAAATCAGAGACTAAGACTCTATCACTAGATGTAGACACACAGTAAAGGCTATTTAACCTCTTCAGGTACCATCTCAAGTAACTTTGTATATCTTTTTGATACAAAAGAACGTGATGCACCATAATCAAATAATGCATAAGCAGGACAGAGAATTTACTAATAACGCACCTATTACCTACATCTTCAATGTCCTCAATGTCCACGTCCATCGTAGAGTGTACTCTTGTATTAGTTCTAGACTTAGCTTCACTCGCCTTATTATCCTTAGGCACATCCTTTTGAATCTTTGGTCAATCTCGAATTGGGTGACCAACTTGCTCACAATTGAAACAAACTCTAGTACTCTAAAGGCACTTACAAGATGGTGACTGATGATACCTTGAACAATTTGAAATCATAAGAGTATTTACTCCATTGGCTCTCATTTTGATCTTTCTCAATCCCATATTGTCCGTAGCATTCACTTTAACCATTCTAACCAACTTGAAAATGCCCTTCGACTTTAATTACTCGAATCTCCCATAGACTCAAAAGACTTTAGATGTTTAGTTCGTTCAACCTCCTTGACTCGAGCTATTTCAAGCTTTAGCCCTCAAATTGGCTTTATACATAGCACTACTAATCAGGTATGGTTGCAGTTCAAGCATTTTTGCTTGCATTTTACTTAATAAGGATTCTTACACCTTAGCATCTTAAGTGAGTTATCCGCAAAGATAGTCAGGGATAATCCTACCCATACTAACTCTGTTTTCTTTTATTAACCACCTTACATTAACTAGCTACTCTACTTGACTTCATAATCTTGAAAATTTTATCCTTATTATTTTGGTTTTCCTAAGTACTTCTGTGGATTTTTATCCAGGTCCTCCATCATTGTCATCATGACCTTGGTCCTCTATGGCTTAAGGGGTAGAACTCATTGCAAAAGCTGTTTGCAACATTTCTTTTATGGTTCCAAGTCAGTTATCTTGAGTAGCCTAGTCAATGTCTAACTCAACCTTAAGCTCAGTAATTTCCCTCCTTATGTCAACATCCTACCTAGCATTTAGCTCACTAGATTTCCTTTCTTATAGTTTGGTCGAGTTTTTAATTTGTCTCTTAATGCAAGCTTTTCTCCAATATTCCTTCACTTCTTCCATGTTATTTAACTGGTGCCTTAACTCTCTATTCTCTTCCTAAATGCATCCATTATTATCTACTCGTTCATCACACAACTTCCTCCACTTGAAAATTTCTTCTCTATCACGTATCATTTGTTCTACAATTTCACTAAGAAAGGTTGTTGGAATAGATATTTCCCTATACAAAAAGGATCCTATTAGTATACCATGACAGATACTAAACAATGTATCCATATCCTAAGTATTTGAACCTAGAGCTTTGATACCACTAAATGTCACGCCCTAAATCCACCATGACTTAGAACATAACACGCTGTGAGACTCGAAAAGTAAACTTCTCAAACCTCACAAGGCATCGTTGCTTTTGCTATACCACAAAATATGAAAATTCACAAATAAACTTTAAACCTCCAGAAATTGTTTGATTACACAAGAAACTTAAACAAGATCCAAAACATACCATCGTATATTAAACGTTATCAAATTAGCCTATCTTATGGTCTAGCACCACTTCTTACAAAAAAATCAATAATATTCTAAAGTTCTATACTAAAATGCCACACTTGCGCCCCTTCTTACTCATTCCCATCTCCATCACCTTCCACGTATACTAATTCATACTCATGAAGATCATCTACAAAAAAAGTTAAGAACATGGGTTGAGTATGGCTATGCTCAGCATGTAGTTCTACCTATCCTTGTCGGATCACATATTTACATATATACATACATTTTCACAAAACTCAAATTTACAAAGAACTTTTAAAACATTCGCATGAACATACATGATTTGCAATCATACTTTCTTAAACTCATATTCAAAACTTGATAACCACATTTCATGCATAGGTTTAGGTCATTACTCAAATAGAGGATCATGCATTCATCGATCTCTGTGTACACAGCCTAGTGTTTAACCCCCACTAGGGAAAGGTCTAACGGATATGGCCTAGTGTTTAACCCCCACTAGACAAGGGTCGAACGGATAGGGACGTTGTCCTGCCGAGTTTAGTCATGATCATACTTGAGTGGCTTGGATTACATAACATAAACATATATAGCATTCATACTTTCAAAATTCTTGAACATATCATATGTAATCCGAATTTTTATATACATAAAATAACATTTGACTTTATAAAAATTGTAATTTATTTCAAAACACAAGAACAAGAAGAGTCACTCACCTTAAACTTCACAAAAATTTCTTCTCGAGCTATTAAGATTTCTAACCTAGAAAACACACAATAAATAAACTTACATCAACTAAAAGGGCCATTAATATACTGCAATCTGTTCATGTATCCTAATGACCATGTCCTTGAGTTTTTTGTTTTTGGTATGAACTTATAACTTTGAAATAAATTTTCAGAATGTTACTGTCTCAGAAAAATATATTTATTTTACTATAGAAATATCGGATTTAAAATATAAAAATACTGTTAGAAACTAGATTCAGAACCCAAAATCTTTCATGAAGACAAGATTTTGAAAATCTGTAACCTTGGTTCTCAAAATCTGACTTGAACCTCTGACAGTAATCTGTCTCAGGTTGATTTTCAACTCGATTTTGAAAAATCATAACTATTTCCACCAAATTCAAATAAATCTGAAAATTTTACTACATAAACTAAACAGTCTGAAATCACAGAAGATTTAATTTTATGTAAAACAAATGTCCCTATCGAAAGTTATGATTTTCTAAGCATCAGTGTTAAATCAGCCTGCAAAGTCAAATTCTCAGATTTGTAAAACGAAAATCTTTTAAGAAAACAACTATTAAAACACGTTAAAAATTCTCCAAAAACTCCAGAATCATACTACATTCATACTATTTTAAAGTCATGATTTTATTTGAAAATATTATCCAAAGAAAATCGTAAGTTTTGCTTCTTAACCAAATCTCTATGTTTTTGACAGATTTGGAACCAACCTTCTAAATTAATGAAAACAAGTTTATCACGTCCAAAAAAACTTAAAAATATCTTTATCTGACTTAAAAATTAAAACATCAGCAAAAATATTTCTTGGTAATTAAAATTAAGTAAATTCGTTTTTTGATTAAAATCTCGTTTTAACATGATATTCTATCAAACTGGATCAGTTACAATAAAAATATCATAACTCAACTTACACAATGAATTTTAACCTGAAATTTTGGACACATAACATAGACGCACAGAGGTACCAATATGAAAATTTTCATATAAAAATAATAAGTAAAAAAATAGTTTCGAATTTTTAAATCACAGATCAATGAAACATACAGCCCTGCTGTTTCTTTAAACTTTTAGCATATAAACCCAACATGTTTCATCTTTTTAATCTCTTAAATACAAACTAACTTTTCAAGACATGGCCATAGAACTACAAGTCAAAATTTTCAGTTTGTAATCCCAATCATCAAACTCCTAATTTACCAATGAAGTCTAGAAGAATACCTTAACTCACGGTCTCCCCTTCTATGATTGCTTGCTTATCTTGGTATTCCACAACTCCTTCCTTGAACACAGAGTTCTCTCTACTCTATATTTTCTCTCACTTTACTCTGAATTTTGCAAGAAAATTTTAGTCGTACGTTTGTTTCTAAGGTAGATATAATGATAACGCTTAGATGATTCTGATGAGGATAAGGTTTCCCACTTCCTTCTCAACAACAACTACTATAACGATAAACGTACATCAAATTTATCTAGAATATTCTATTACGGAGTCCTACTAAAATCATAACGATAGAAAACATTACTAATAAATAAATAAGATAAAAATAATTAAATTTCACAATCATTGTAAAAAAAAAATATGTATAAAAAAAATACGGAGTATCATAAGAAGCTTGAAGAAGATGAAGTCATATGTTGAGGCCAAATTATGGATAATCTTTCAGACCGGCTGTTTGATCTCTTCACCGCTGTCAAGCCTCCAAGGGAGATTTGGACTGCACTAGCGTATAAGTACAATGCACAAAAGCCAGGTGCGGACAAGTTTTTGATTAAAAAGTATTTTGATTTCCGTATTTCTAGTAATTCTTTAATCATGGATCAAGTGTATGATTTTCAGGTCATTGTGTCAACTTAAAAGGTTTTCAAGTCATGAGGGCAATTATAGCTAAGGGTGTGCAAGTTTTCCGATATCCCGAAATTCAGTCGTTTCGATCCTGACCCGACTTGGAAAATGTGGACGTCCAAATTGCCAAGTTTTTTTCGAATACAATGCGAGTTATCTATTAAGCAAGTAGGATATAAATCGATATTTCAAAAACTCAATAAATATCTGACTCGACCCGTATATAAGGATGATTAAGTAATTTGAAAAAGTTTGCCCGTTAAAGTATACGATTATTTGACAATACATAATTGGAACCAACAAGTATCTATCATTGCCGGTTTATGACAAATAGCTGAATACAAAGCATATGATTAAAAGTATATGTTCACTGACAAAGTTAGGAACGAAATACTCAAGGGATCATCCAGAGATGAACATTGCTTATACAGAACAGGGAAATATAAAGGTCTGTATCTATCATTGCCAGTTTATGACAAATAGCTGAATACAAAGCACAAGATTAGAAGTATATGTTCACTGACAAGTAATAGCCAAAACATACAGTACCTAGAGAATCCTGTAAAAGACATAAAGAACTTCACTTACAACTACAACCCTCGCTGTTGAAAAAATAGAGAAGGTATAAACCTATTAGACAGCACAAGACAGAGATAAAACTGATCCATAAAATGCCAGTAAGATACCATTCACATAAACAATTTCTTCAGGCTTTTCACCCACTTTTTGCACATTTCTTCAAACAATTAAAAAACTTTAACTTACAAATCAAGAGTTTACGAAAGACTTTAACTCAAAATAGATGAACTTAGAATTATTTCATCAGAAAAAAAAAATCTCAATAATGGTTATATTAGTTCAACTTTTTAAGAAACAAAATTTTATTCTCTATTCTCTCCATCAAAATCAAGTACTGCAATTTTCTTTCAAAAATCTTACCAACCAGCAAAAAAACTTAAAATCAAAGGTAGAGTAAGTCAAAATTTTCAAAAACATTAAACCATAAATTGATTGATATAAAGACTAATAAAACAGAGAAATTAATATGATCTTCTAATTGCATTAGCTAATTAATTAACATAACTAGTTAACCTTGCAATTGAAAAATCAAATGATTGCTGATTTTCATAAAAAAATTTCACCAAAAAAGAAGAAGAAAAAGAAAATTCTGTGTTTTCAAAGTCAAATGACCAATTACTGCAAGAATGAAATGTGAAGACAACAGATTATTGTACTCATCACATTGCTTTATTTACTTAAGAACCAAATATTCTTCTTTTTTCTCCATCAAAAGTCAGCAAAACTTTTTAAAAAAAAATTGCAGAAACCCAAAAATTACAATCATCCAGGTCCATTTTCTCTTGCTGTTCAGGAAAATTGCAGAATATACAGACATATTTGTTACATGGATAAACAGCTATCAAATAATATATGGGATGACAGTTATTTATATGAACACTAGTATAAAACAGAGAAATGAATTGGATTGGCTGAGAACATCAACTAATTAACCCAAAAAGAAATCTATTTTTAAAATTCTTAAAAGGTTAGAAACAAGAAAGAAAACACAGATCAAATAATGAAAAAAGCTAGAGTTTTACCTAAAATTTTTCTGAAATAAGCAGTCGATAGCAGCCTTCAAATCTTCAACAGTTGAAAAATTGCATTTGCAGAGAAGATTATTGTCACGCCCCGGAATTGGCGCAAGAATCGCCACAAGCTTAAGGGGTTCACCACAAGATTAACCTGTTTAACCATAAACAATCTAATCCAACATGAAAAATTCTAGTATAGAGCATCTATACCCCTAGTAACAATTAAATAGAATATATCCAAAATATCTATTAATCAACTTATCAAAATTAAGTATAAAATAGTCTCCACAAACAAACCATCAGTGACCAATTTATAGATCTAGAAACTCAACATTACTGCATAGTTCAATGATAAATAGTACCACCCAATATAGCAACTTCTAAATTTAAATAATAATATTCAATCTACTAATTTTCTCAAAGATGGGTTTTATTCTCAACAATTTAACTAAAAACAAAAACTAACTAATCCCTCCGATCAAAGCTTGCAACTCCTGGCCTGTACCTTGATCAATTCTGATAATTTGAAATGAGCAAAGATTAATACTGTGAGCTCAACAGCCCAGTAAGCAACAATTTACCTAACTAGCCGAATCAAGCATAACACATAACATTCAATTTTTATTCCTTAATGTATATATACATACACAAGGCATACATTCATATTTTTATTTTTAAATTGAACAAATTCAATTGTCAAGCACAAGCACCATTAAACAAACAAAGTGATCAAAACACTTAGTAACCTGGGTTGCCGAGCCAGACATAACCCCTCTGACCTGGGTGCCGGACCAAACTTCATCCTTTTGGCCTGAGGAACGTCCCACTTAACCCCAGTGGGCATGATTACTTCCACAATTTACCAATTCTGAAATCGTACCAAACCGCATATACACAAACACAAATAAAGAGACAAATTTCTCCCTATTACCATTATGCAATAATATCAAATACACCATACCAAACAATTCACATAAGTCAATCATATGCTTGACCGGCAGTTATAGTTAAAAACACGTGTCATATCATAAAGTGAAAAACATTAAAAATAAAAAACACGTGTCATATCATAAAGTGAAAAACATTAAAAATAATTGATTCACCAGGATATGAAAATATTTATACAAAAATAAATATTTTAATCCATTACTTATAAAAATTACTAGTTAGGCAAAAGGTCACTTACCTGCATGCATTTATGTGACTACCCACGAGAAGTTTCCAAAATATTTAGTTTAGATACCTTCAATAAAATTTAACAGAGTCCCAAATCAGTTTCCTTGGCTCACAATTTTCCCCAAAATATCCCCACCATATGCCTTAGTAAAATCTAACAAGACCTCAAATCAGTTCGTTTATAGATCTATGCCTAAAAATCACATGAAGCTAATTGATAATCCCAGATAATCAATTCTTGTTATCCTGGCTAAACTTTTAAAGGAAAACTCCCTAAATTAACTCCTATGGTTCAGAATACCTATGTCTGTTGACAAGATTCAAGCTAGTTCCACCGTTATTTTTTTTTTCTTCGATCTTATGAAAATATAATTCATGGATGAACTATTAAAACTTACCCGAATTGTCCTAATCATGGTCCCTTCTTCCTTTGTACCTACTTCAACGTCGATCCTTGTTTGCTGTTGTTCATAGCTGTTCCCCTCTCCCGTTTCTCTTTTTGACGTTTCTTCTACTGATAACGTTAGATAGGAGAGAGTGGAATTAGGTCTTTTAATAACTCTAAAATTGGATAAAGCCTTTGTGTTAAATAATTATATTTATTAATAAGGACCCCCTATTTCCTAATACTATAAATATATTTATTTTACCAAAATAATCTCTTTTTTTTTTTTAACGGGATACTACAAATTTTCTCACCCAATCTCTCTAATAAAAAAAATGATGCAGATAAAGAAACAAAAAAGAAAAATGAGATTTTTGTGATTTTTCATGGAAGATTTAAAAAAAAAATTGGATTCAAACTGGGCCCAGTTTGATATCAGAAAACGGAAACTAAAAGAAATGAGAAGGGGGGAGGGGCGAATAATCTGATAATAATGATGGCATTGAAATTTGAGAGATTTATAAATAATGAATTTTGAATTTTGAATTAGAAAAGAAAGGCCAACATCATTGTTTTTTGAATTTTTTTGAATTCGTTGTCCTAGATAGGATGTTAATGTCAAGTGGGGAGAATGGCCTAACCCAACAGTGCAGAAAGTGTATGGGCCGATTCTGGGTCTCTCTTTTATAGCCTAGGCAGTGTAAGTTTGGGCTGATCATATGCGGCTGATTTTACAAAAATTTGCGCAAAAATTGCATTTTTTTTTCTCGAGTTTAATTTATTTAATTAATTCTTTTACTTAGGTTATTATATTTCATTCTATCCATTTGCTTCTACTTTCAGAGGACTTTAGACGAGAAAGGTTTCTTAATCATACACCATTATTTTATCGTCAATTCAAATATTTTGGTAC
The DNA here is from genome assembly GCA_024721245.1 of Mitragyna speciosa. Taxonomy (NCBI): domain Eukaryota; kingdom Viridiplantae; phylum Streptophyta; class Magnoliopsida; order Gentianales; family Rubiaceae; genus Mitragyna; species Mitragyna speciosa. The sequence continues at coordinate 615,715 of JAMWEH010000945.1, forward strand.
TGTGTTCTCAAAATTTTCATAAAATTTAGTTGGTCAGACATTCTTATATGGGATTAAGAGTCTCAACAATTGGTAATTGCTTGAAAAAATTAACAATGTTCATGAACACTAAACAAAATTCTCTTTGAATTTTATTTTTATGATTTAAATTTTCAAAAACAGCTAGCTCTTTAATTTCTTTTTGGTAGTACTGCTTAATAGATTATCTAATTTACATTTTTTTTACAATATTAAGTTAATGCAAATAAATTAGAAAAAAATAGAATTGTAAGCATTTTGTCAAAATTTGCATTTGAAAATGTAATGATGACAAATTAAATGCAAAGTTGCATCTTAACACACAACTATAGTTGTTAGAGTGTAAAAGCAACATGATTGCAATATATTTAATTGCCATACGTGCACTAATATCCGTGCTTTTAATTTAGCTGGAACTTTCATCTTTTTGCACTATTGTTCTCTTTTTGAATAATTTTAGTTTCCGTAATTCATTTTGTTTGGTTTTAATAATATCCATAGATTTTGATAATTTTTTGATTTTATTTTGTCATTTATTCCAAAGTTTTGTATTGCTACATCAGGACACATTTTTCAAGGTGATTTTCCACTTTGAATATTTCATCCAAATTTTTATTATAGATTACTTTTATTTATATAAATTTTCTACAAAAATTTAGTGATCTTTTAAGTTTATAGGTAATATTATTACCCATTTTAATCATTTTCCTTCTATTATGGCCATACAACTATTTTATGTGGTTATTACCATCATTTACTCCTGTTTCTAAACAAAATTTCTAACCATTAACCGATCTTCACAAAGGATAAAGCGCACATATCTCAAGTTTGGGGGAAGAATATTACTCCACCCCAAGTTCAGGGGGTAAACTGTAATTAACCCTAAAACTTTCAAAATTTCAGGGTAAAGAAGCTACGTCATTTCAGTTCTTGGCGTTCTATCCTGCTTCGTCTGTAGTCAAATAAGGAACAGGCCAATAGGTGTCACTGTGTACTGTTTATTGATTTTAGCCTTTTTAGGATTGGCAATTGGTTTTGTAACACGAAATTTGCTACTCGTTGACTTCTGGTTTTTTCGAATAATGCTTCTAACAATTTTAGAACACGCAATGAATAAGATGATAAGCATGTTTTCTTGCTCATAACAGGCATAAATATTGTCTAAAACTGTTGTTTATAATATGGAACAAATAGGCGATAGGCATGTTAAGCAAATTGACAAAATTAATTATAGAATAGAAGTGTCTTTCTTGGTTTTTAATTATTGTACTAGAAGATGAAAGAATTCTATGTTTTGCTGTTTGAAATATTAAAGATTTTCAGTTTTGGATTGTACTATATAGCTTGTTAACCCGTGTTAAGCATGGGATAGGTTTACTTCTATGATGTGTGATTTATTTAAGGAAATAATAATTAGAAAAAATAAATAATAAACAACAATTGAATGTATGAATGTACGTATGCATAGTAGATTGTTTGGGTTAGGTTTTGAACCTTTTCCCGTTTTTAATTGACTATACTGATAGCGCAGCAAGATCCCAGATTTTGTTAATAAGATTACAAGATCACTACCAAGAATTTTCTTGATCGTATATTATCATTTTACGAGTGAAATCAACTTGCCGCAAATATTTTACTAAAGGGGCATAGATAGAGAAAATTCTAATATGGATCCGATCCACAGTCCTAACTGTGGATTATTCTCTAAAAAATAATCATATAAATATTCTTATGTTAACATACATCACTATGCTTCTAGATACAAGGGCTGTGTTTGGATGTTATTATTTGAGAGAATTATCGGGAAAAATTAATTTTGTTGACCTTTTCAAAAAGTTAAAAAGTGTTTGAATTGTGAAAATTTTTTGAAATTATTGTATGGATAGTGAATAATTTTTTTGTTGACTTTTTTTTAAAAGGTGACAAAATATTTGAATTGTGAAAAAGTTTTTGGTTTATTTAAAAAATTTATAGCAACTTTAAGGACTTTTTACAGAATTAATCACAGAAGCAAACACGTTTATATTAAAAATTTGCTTAGAAAAATTAAAAAAATCGCGAGTAACAAAATTAGATCCATTATCAATGGGTTTTGTGACGCATTTTGTGAAACGAACACCGATATTAGACGCTTGTAAATGACGAGTGCCCGGTAAGCTTTTGATTTTCAGACAATATCGAACACTTGTAAAATTATTAGCGTCCGATATTAGTACTCGGTCTACAAAACCTATCATAAAACCCACTGCCAATGGATCCCATTTTGTTACTCGTAAAATTTTTAATTTTTCTAAACAAATTTTAAACATAAACGTGCTTGGTTTTGTGAATAATTATGTAAAACATCCCTAAAATTGTTACAAAATTTGAAAAAATATTTGAAACTTAAAATGAAAATATTTGGTGGAAAAATTTGAACCACTGTTTTTGAAAAAGTGGGAAAACATTTTTGGCCAAAAATTTCTTGACTTGTGGCCAAATAATTTTTCAACTAACCAAACATATTTGGGAAAAATTTTTCCAAAAAATCCCAAATGATGACATCCACATCCAATCACGCCCAAGGTCATTGACTCGATCTATAATCATTTCCCCATAAATAGTGGGAACCTCTGCATTCGGGTTGATGCATATCACTGATGCTGAATTCTAATTTTATGCTGTAGAGTTTGAATTTGAAGGAAAATGAATAATATAATACTTAAGCAGCTAGTAGGATAGAGCTCTTCTTTGTCAAAAATTGTGTAAAGCTAAAGTCAATGATATTTTTCAAGTAACCAAACTAAATATAATTTTTCATTGGAAGATGCTAAAAAAATGTTGATTAGAAAACATGAAGACTGACTGTAAGTCATCCATTTCCTGCTGGCTAGATATTCGGCCATTCAAATGTTTTTTCTTTACACATTATTTCATAGGTATATGACTGCAATAAATATGTTTACGTATTGATGGAAAGTGCAAAAAATTATTAAAAAATAATAAATTTTGGAGAAAAATGGTATGATTTTGTTGGAACTGACTAATTTTTATGAAAATTTATTATTTTTGCTCACAAAGAGTCACTGAATCATTATTCCTGTAAATCAATGGACCCAAAAACAAAAAAGTTCGAAAAAGATATAGTTATAATTGAAATTTTCTTTGAGACAGTAGGGGCACGATGGGGAGACAGTCAAATCTTTTGTGATGTATAGTTTGACTAAAATTTTCTACCGTAACTTAGATCCACCAGTAGTAATTCAACAACATCCGATGTAAATGTTATTTTATTTCTTTTTGCCAGATCCAAATCCAACTTTTAAAGCAATCAATTTAAACTATGGGGCCAATACATTTTGATCTTGTTTAAGATATACAGAGATCTGGTCAAATTCCCATCAACAATTACATGGAAAACCGAAGACAGACACATCACATTACCATTACAAAGAAAAAGAAATAGATCTATAGCTGTTCTAGCAAGCGTTAAATTAGTCAAATCAAGATTAATATTTTATTACAAAAGCCCCAAAAATAGTTGCCATTTTGCCAAAACTTCACAGCAATGTGGCCCGTCTGATTAGTACAATTAAAAAGTCTCCATTAGCATTATTATTGCAAATATTGCCAAAAAGATCACCATTATTGTGATTCTCGTGTATCTTGTTAGTCTCTAGGATGAAGTCATCTACATTATACACAACTAAATAATGATGAATATGTTATATTGACAATTAATTTCCCTCATATTCAATTTTGGAGTAATTTCTACTCTACATTTGATGTGATTTGCTAACAATTCTGTAAAAAAATAATTTAGCATTACAGAAAGGTAAAATGCTTCAATTATGTGATTTACCACTTCACACCACTCTGCTTATGTATATAAAATTATGTATGGAACTTCATGCAACATGTAGGGAAGGTATCATAGGCCTAAAATTCCAATAGCAATTCCATGGCGAACAAATCCAGCAGCTTGCATGTTGTAATGTTCCCGTGGTTAGCCTTCGGACATTTCATCCCATTTTTAGAACTCTCCAAGTTTTTAGCTCAAAAAGGTCACAAAGTTAGCTTCATTTCCACCCCTAAATCCATCGATCGCCTCCCAAAAATCCCTCCAAATTTTGCTTCGTCCATTACCTTAGTGAAAATTCCGCTGCCCCAAGTCGAAGGGCTTCCTGAACATGTGGAGGCCACCGTGGACCTCGGTCCTCATGATGTTGCCTTTCTTAAGAAAGCCTATGATGGCCTCGAGCCCGAGTTGACTCGGTTCTTGGAGAGCTCAGCTCCTGATTGGATTATTTACGACTTTGCTTCATATTGGTTACCTCCTATTGCAGCTAATCTTAATATTTCAAAAGCATTCTTCAGCATTCTCAGCGCGTCAACGATTGTGTTTTTTGGTCCTTCTTCTGATGCGATGATCAACGGCACTGATCCTAGGACCAAGGTCGAGGATTTTATAGTACCACCTGAGTGGATCCCGTTTGAGAGTAAAGTTGCATATAAATTATATGAGAGCAAGTGGATTGTTGGAGCTAGTTGTAAGAAAATCAACATGCCAATATCTAATTGACGTAGCGGAATTTAAAGTTTTGATTTTCATCCAAGATCATTGATTATCAGTATAGTAATAAGACGTACCTCTTGGCTGGCGTAATTTGCAATCAAATTGGTGTAGGAAATTTAACGATGAAGCAATGTCAATCACAGCCGCACACGTGTCCGGCCTCTAAGGTATCCACACGAACGTCTTCTTGGGATCCTCGATAGGATTGAGCAACACCTAGGCAATATGCTAGATCCCCTCGATACACCACGAACGTAGAGAATATAGGAAAAACTATTTTAGCTATTTTTCTCTTCTAACTTTTAGGAACGTTTTCTTGTGTATCAAGTCTTGGTGTCTAGGGACTTATTTATAGAGCAACAAATAACATATCTTGTCCTACAAGAATTCGGTAAGTTACCTTTTTCTAATATGATAAGAATATCTTACCAAATAAGATATTTAGTAGGTTTTAATTTCCTTCAAAAGGAAATTATTCCACTACTAAAATTGCTCTATTTATTAACAAGCCCTTAGGATTAATTATTTCACAAATTAATCCCTTAATCAATTTAACCCAAGAATTAGTTCTTTTTGTGTGTGACCCTTTAGGTTCCTAATCACTTGGCAATAAATATAAATATTAATCTTAGAATTGGCTTTAGTACATTACTAACAAACTCCCACTTGGACTAAAGTCAATTTAGTCACAAGTATTCTAAGAATAGATAAATTAAACGACTTTAATTTATCTTTAATCAAAATCAATCAATTTATATTTATAGATCAAGATTGGCCTCTAGCCAGGCATCATGACCACCCAAGTGTTAGGAAAAGTCAAGTGATTGACTTCACCCATCCATGAACCAGTCTCCGTGCAATTATTATCCTTTCACCTCATTATATCCCAAATTAGTACAAGAGTAAGGTATAAGTGCCAACTCTTAATGTACTAATTATAATCTCTCGTTTCCGAAATTACAACTCCTTTTCAATAAATTCAGAACTTTTCTAAATTTACTGACTCGTTTGCAAACATTTCTGAGTTGATATTTCAACAAGTGTGGCCACAATAGGGATATACTCTCCCACTATTAGGAGTGGTGAATCCTATATTGATCATAAACTATCAATTCGTGTTTCTTATTATACCCAACTTCTATTGTACACACAACCAATTACGGATTATGGACTAATAGAGTTAAAGTATAACAATACACACTAAAGATACTCTTATGATCTCAAGTCAAAGGATCTCTTACACTACTGTCACGTAGAGATTATTCCATTAGCACTCAAATAGTTAACCTTATGGAAATCTCTAAGCGGATCAATCCAGTGAACTTGTTCTGTAACAATTCACTCATATATCACCATATATGCTAATCTATCCGTATTAACAATGTCCTTTATATTGTTAATACTATGATTAGGGATGATTTAAGAATAACAAATATTATTCTAAGGACTTTATCATGATTTAAATATATAAACACATATTTAAAATGATAAAAATGCCATATTACTATTATTGCATAAAAGTAAAATCTCAAAATATCATGGTTCGTGAAATTACATTCATTCCCACTTTGACTAAAACCAATCATTCATACACTTTAAACCGAATGAATATACATGACTATCATGTTTCTTTTGAGACAATGGTTTAGTCAATGGATCAGCTACATTATCATCAGTGGGAATCTTCTCTATCTTTACTTCTCCCTATCAATGATTTCTCTAATCAAATGATAGCGCCTTAGAACGTGTTTGGAACGTTGATGAGACCTAGGTTCCTTGGCTTGTGCAATAGCTCCATTGTTGTCACAATACAAAGGTATTGGATCAACAATTGAAGGAACCACTTCAAGTTCAGATATGAACTTCTTTATCCAAACAGCTTCCTTAGCGGCTTCTGAAGCAGCAATATATTCAGCTTCCGTTGTAGAATCAGCAGTAGTATCTTGTTTGGAACTTTTCCAACTAACAGCACCACCATTCAGAGTAAATATGTACCCAGACTGAGACTTGCAATCATCTTTGTCAGATTGAAAGCTAGCATCAGTGAATCCACGTACTTTAAGCTCAACTTCTCCATAAATCAAGAATAAATCCTTAGTTCTTCTCAAGTATTTAAGGATGTTCTTGACCGCTTTCCAGTGACTTTCACCAGGATCAGCTTTGATATCTGCTCGTAACACTTAGAGCATAGGAGACATCCGGTCTTGTGCACAGCATAGCATACATAATTGATCCTACAGCAGAAGCATAAGGAACATTTTGCATACTACGTTTTTCAACATCAGTTTTTGGACACATATCTTTAGAAAGATTAATCCCATGAGACATAGGAATATAACCTTTCTTAGATTGATCCATGCTAAACCTTTTTAGCATTTTATCAATGTATGTTGACTGTGAAAGACCAAGCAACCTCTTAGATCTATCACGATAGATCTTTATTACCCAAAATATAAGTTGCTTCTCCTAAATCTTTCATTGAGAAGTTACTGGACAACCACTCCTTAACAGATTGAAGGGTAGGTATGTCATTTCCCATTATTAATATGTCATCCTACATATAATATGAGAAAAACCACAATACTCCCACTAATCTTTTTGTATACACAAGATTCATCTTCGTTTTTTATGAAACCAAACTTTTTGATTATTTCATCAAAACGAATATTCCAACTTCTAGAAGCTTGCTTAAGTCCATATATAGACTTATGTAGCTTACATACTTTATTAGGGTTGTCAGATATAAAACCCTCAGGTTGTATCATATACACCTCTTCTTGCAAATTTCCGTTAAGAAACGCTGTCTTAACATCCATTTGCCAAATTTCATAATCATAGTATGCAGCTATTGCAAGTAAAATCCTAATGGATTTCAGCATAGCGACTGGCGAAAAGGTTTCATTATAGTCAATACCATGTTTTTGAGTGTAACCTTTAGCAACCAATCGTGCCTTATAGGTAGACACATTACCATCCATGTCCTGTCTTCTTTTTGAAGACCCACTTGCACCCTATGGGTTTTACCCCTTCAGGTGGATCGACTAAGGTCCATACCTTATTGTCATACATGGAATCCATTTCAGATTTCATGGCTTGAAGCCACTTCTTTGAATTCTTATCATATAAGACTTCATTGTAAGTCGTAGGTTCATCATTTTCAATGATATACACGTCATCATACCTCTTAGGTGGATGACGTATCCTACTTGACCTACGTTCTACTTGTGTATTTTGAGCTTCAACATCAACCACATCATTATGAGGTATAAGCTCTTGTTCCATCTCATTTTCTGTGCTTATTTGTGGTTCTAGAACTTCCTCAAGTTCAATAGGTACTCCCACTAGCCTCTTCTAGAATAAACTCTTTTTCTAGAAATATGGCATGTCTTGAAACAAAAACTTTTTGTTCATTGGATTGTAAAAGTAATATCCAAAACTCTCTTTTGGATATCCCACAAAATAGCATTTATCAGATTTTGCTTCAAGCTTATCAGATTCTACCTTTTTAACAAATGTAGGACATCCCCAAACCTTTATGTGTTTAAGGTTTGGTTTCTTTCCATACCATATCTCATATGGAGTAGAATCGATAGCTTTTGATGGAACATGATTTAAAAGATAAGAGGCAGTATTTAGAGCATAACCCCAAAAAGATTTGGGCAGAATTGCATGACTCATCATGGATCGAACCATATCTAATAGAGTTCGATTTCTCCTCTCAGACACACCATTTAATTGTGGAGTATATGGAGGAGTCCATTGAGAAAGAATACCATTTTGTTTAAGATAATCTTGAAATTCTTGGTTTAAGTATTCTCCACCCCGATCAGATCGAAGTATTTTAATACTTTTACCAAGTTGTTTTTCAACTTCACTCTTATATTCTTTGAACTTCTCAAAGACTTCAGATTTATACTTCAATAAGTATACATGACCATATCTTGAATGATCATCAGTGAAGGTAAGGAAATATGAAAAACCTCCCCTAGCTTGAATTGACATAGGCCCACATACATCAGTATGTATGAGACCTAGTAATTCCGTAGATCTCTCACCTTTTCCAATAAAAGGTGATTTGGTCATTTTTCCTAATAAACAAGATTCGCATGTGTCAAATGATTCATAATCAAATGATCCCAAATAACCATTTTGGTGTAATTTGTTTATGCGTTTCTCATTTATGTGACCAAGTCTACAATGCCAGAGATAAGAATTTCTAAGATTATCTATTTTTGGCTTCTTTGTGTTTATGTTGAAAACAGGATTATCTAGATCAAGTATATATAAACCATTATTTACATAACCAGCACCATAAAAAACATTATCACGATAAAAAGAACAACATTTATTCTTTTGAACTATAGTAAAACCATCCATGTCTAAACATGAAATAGAAATAATGTTTTTAGTAAGTACTGGAACGAAATAACAATTTCTTAAATCTAGAACTAATCCACTAGGTAAAGCGAGACTATATGTTCCTACGGCTAAAGCAGCAACCTTTGCTCCATTGCCAACACGTAGGTCCACTTCTCCTTTAGCCAACCTTCTACTTATCTTTAGACCCTGCATATTTATGCAAATATGAGATCCAGATCCGGATATCTAATACCCAGGAATCTAATTTAGAAGTAGAAAGATTTATTTCAATCATAAACATACCTGAAGTAGAAGCTTCATTAAGCTTCTTCTGCTTCACGGTTTCCAAATAAGCCTTGCAATTCCTCTTCCAGTGTCCATCTTGACCACAGTGGAAGCAAGTGCCCTTTGGCTTTTTGTCCTTTTTGGGTGTTGGTTTAGTAGCCTTATTTTTGGTCTTCTTAAGACCAGGCTTAAATTTCCTTTTCTTGGAAGATTGAACCAACAACACATTTCCTTTTTCCTTTTTAATTGAGTCCTCTGCTGTCTTAAGCATGTTTAGCAAATCAGGCAAAGTAGAGGTCTCAACTTTGTTCATGTTAAAATTCATCACAAAGTTTGAAAAACTTGAAGGTAAGGATTGCAATATCAAGTCAACACTTAACTGATAATGCAGCATAAAACCCAACTTTCTCCAATTTTTCAATGAGACCTATCATCTTTAGTACATGAGCAGAGACTGAAGATCCTTCTGCCAATTTGCAGTGAAAGAGCTCTTGAGAGATATCATACCTCTCATTCCTAGCTCTTTTGTCATACAATGCTTTCAGACGATGATGCATAGTGAAGGCATTCATATCCTCATGCTGCTTTTGCAGCTCAGGACTCATGGATGCCAGCATCAGACAGCATACATTCTCAGAATCATCCTTATGTTTCTGAAATGCATCTTTGACTGCCTTATCAGCATCATCAGCAGGCTCCACAGGAATAGGATTGTCAAGGACATAAAGCAACTTCTCATTCCTAAGAACAATTCTTAGGTTTTGGACCCAATCAATGAAATTTGGGCCAGTGAGCTTGTTGTCAAACAGAATATTACGCAAATTCATATTGTTACTCATTTTCTACAACAGAAAGAAAATAAAGATAGAATAAGATTTCACATTTATGCAATAAACAAAACCAAAAATAAAATCATATAATGGCACAAAATTTTTGGTTTTGCTCCCACTATTTTTATGTAAATCAATATCCCTCATTATTGATTTTAGAATTTTCACAAAATTTTAGTGGGCTAGGATCCCATTTTAATTATTTTTAATCTTGAGTTAGCTCAACAAATCAAAAATAATTTCAACAGGTAGATAACGATTACCAATTACAACATTTGTAATTCCTAGATAGTTAGGTATCAACTATTGATACACATATCACATATGTCTCCTAACTCCTTGCCTCAAAAATACATGACCTTGAGTTAGCTCAACAAGTCACGGATTTTTGTTAAATCAAACCTATTATTCAGAGATCACATCTCATAGTATAAACATATTTTTAGTAGAACAACCTTGAGTTAGCTCAACAAATTATTCTAACAAAAATTGTTTAAACTATAATAATAGAAGGCAACTATTCATGATTTAATATTTTAATTGAATCAAAACTATTATTTAGAGATCATATCTCACATTAAACACATTCAAGGTAGAATAACCTTGAGTTAACTCAACAAATTATTCTAACAAGAATTGTTTAAATTGTAATAATAGTTATGATTTTTATTGAGGGATTAATTTATGGTCTCATCACTGCACTTATATCACATATGAATATATATATTTGATTAATTAAAGCATACAATATGTAATTAAATAAATCACATTATTATATTCAAATATAAATCACATATGATATATTACCCAAATAATCACATTAAAAGAAAACATAAAATTTCAGTCATGAATCTATATGTATATTAATTCTAATCACATTAGAATCTATTCAATTGAATTATTTGAGAAGTTTCTGGGTGAAAAATAATTCAACAAAAATTATTTAGGCCAGTAAACAAAGAAAGAAAGAAAACTGGGGTTGAATTGCAAAAAGGGAAAATGGCCTTTTCTGACCGGTCAAAACGCGCTTTTGACTTCCCTCCTTCTTTTTTTTTTTTTTTTTTTTTTTGACTGACCCAAAACGACGTCGTTTTTGGCTAGGGCTTCCCAGCCACAGAATGACACCGTTTCCGTCGCCTTCTTCCCCAGCAATTTTTCTTCTCTTCTCCGGCGACGTTTCTGGCCGAGGCTTGCTGGCCCTTCTCCGACCAGATCTGGCTAGAGGACTCTTCCCATGCGATGGTTGTCAGATCCAGCCAATCGTTGGCCAGATCGACCGTCGATCGCGCGAGGAAGAGCCTCTGCAAGCCTCGGCTTGGCCAGATCTGTCAACTCCGACCGTCTCCTTTTGGACCCACGATGACCGGATCATCGCCGTGCGATGCTACCAGAACTTTTCTGGTGCTTCGATTTTGCCGCGACCAGAACTGTTCTCCGGCTGGCCATAGATCTCCTCCGGGTGCAACCAGAACTCTTCTGGATCGCGGCCAGAGGCGATCTAGCCAACCGCCGCCTAGTTCGCCATTTGCAATGCCGGAATTATTCTGGCAAAAACAAGCCCAAATTTCCTCTTTTTTTTTAAATTCAAAAATTCCAGAAACAAATTTTCTTGCAATTCCCAAGAACGAAAATTTCTTGAAAAATTCGTCCATATTCGTTTTTCAAGTAAACAAAATTTCCAACCAAATTTTCGTATAATTATTTTGAAACAATTTTCAAAATTAAACTTCTCAAATAAATCAATTAAATTACACATACATATCAATAAAATTATTCATGACATCATATAGCATACAGATAATCAAACACAATGCTCTGATACCACTGTTAAAAAATCAACATGCCAATATCTAATTGACGTAGCGGAATTTAAATTTTGATTTTCAACCAAGATCATTGATTATCCGTATAGTGATAAGACGTACCTCTTAGTGGCGTAATTTGCAATCAAATTGGCGAGGAAATTTAACGATGAAGCAATGTCAATCACAGCCGCACACGTGTCCGGCCTCTAAGGTATCCACACGAACTGCCTTCTTGGGATCCTCGATAGGATTGAGCAACACCAAGGCAATATGCTAGATCCCCTCGATACACCACGAACGTAGAGAATATAGAAAAACTATTTTAGCTATTTTTCTCTCTCTAACTTTTAGGAACGTTTTCTTGTGTAGTCAAGTCTTGGTGTCTAGGGACTTATTTATAGAGCAACAAATAACATATCTTGTCCTACAAGAATTCGGTAAGTTACCTTTTTCTAATATGATAAGAATATCTTACCAAATAAGATATTTAGTAGGTTTTAATTTCCTTCAAAAGGAAATTATTCCACTACTAAAATTGCTCTATTTATTAACAAGCCCTTAGGATTAATTATTTCACAAATTAATCCCTTAATCAATTTAACCCAAGAATTAGTTCTTTTTGTGTGTGACCCTTTAGGTTCCTAATCACTTGGCAATAAATATAAATATTAATCTTAGAATTGACTTTAGTACATTACTAACACTAATAACCGAGATGGATCGGGCGTGTCGGACATGTATCGATCTGGTTCGGCTATGAAGGGTTCTGACGCTATTTTCGTGAGACACTGTCCCGAATTCGAAGGTCGGTGGTTGGAATTGCTTGAACGGTTGCAACAGCGGCCTGTGATTCCATTAGGATTAATGCCACCCCAGGTGGAAAAGAGTGGGCTTGAGAACAACGAGTCATGGGTTGCGATCAAGAGATGGCTAGATGGTCAAGAAAAAGGCTCGGTGGTGTATGTGGCCTTCGGGAGTGAGGTATCACTGAGTCAACTCGAACTCAGTGAGTTAGCTCTTGGATTGGAGTTATCTGGGGTTCCATTTTTCTGGGCTTTGAGGAATTCATCCGAGTTGCCGGATGGGCTTGAGGAGAGAGTTAAGGGAAGGGGTATTGTTTGGAAAAATTGGGCACCTCAGCTTAACATACTGAGTCATGACTCAGTGGGTGGATTCTTGACTCACTGCGGTTGGAGTTCGAGTATAGAGGGACTTATGTTTGGTCATCCACTTATTATGCTGCCGTTTGTTATAGATACTGGGCTGATTGCAAGGATTCTGGAGGAAAAACAGGTGGGCATAGAAATACCAAGAAACGAGTTCGATGGATCGTACACAAGAGACTCGGTGGCTGACTCAGTGAGGTTGATTATGGTGGAAAACGAAGGAAAAATCTACAGGAATAAAGCAAAAGAAATTAGTGCGATATTTGGTGATCGAGCAATGCATGATAGTTACATACAGAAGTTTGTAGATTACTTGGAAAAGAACAGACGTAAATCCAAATAAGATGAATTATCTCGCAAACTTTTACATAAATATTGTATGCAATAATTGTGCTGTTATGCACTTTAATTTTTTTTTTTTTTTTTTTGTTTTTGTATTAGGAAATTAAGTGAGTAATAAAAGCATGTAATTCCTACAACGTGAATGCTCGTTACACAGAATTGAATTAACACTGTTCAATGACTTGTACTAAGTTGGAGTGACAATAATTAAATTAACAATTATCGTGAATTTATATTGGCAAAGGGTGAATGTCACTATTTGTCCCTCATCTTTGATGTATGATTCCATTTCGTCCCCACCTAAAGAAAGCGACAATTTCATCCCTCAACTCATATCTATTAGTTCTATGTTGTCTGTGTCACAGATTCTGTCCATTTTTTTGTTACCTTTCGTTATCACGCGACAACTGCAGAGGCAATATTTGGAAAGAAGAAAAGGAGCAGACGTACACATTGAACAACGCAAAATAGTGGAAAATATTCAAGGAAAAGGAAAAGTTAAAGGAAGGGTTTGATCTAGGTTTACGGGTTTGATCTAGTGCAAATCAAAAGAGAAAAAGGTGAGTGTTGATACAATGTGGTGAGGAATCGATCTTGAAGCGGTGAATGCAATCGATAATGAGGCGATTAGATATGGTAAGTTATTTTAAACCCTAATTTATTTGATGCACTTGCAATTAGAGATTTTCATTTGTTTATGGTGGTCGTATGTCAGTTTCAGTAGGCTACATAAGTCAGTTTATTCTTGATGTAATTTTTTTTGCAGTTCAAGTGGTCCTTATATGAACTATTTTTTTTTTTCCTTGCATGGTTATTACACGTGTGATTATAATGTTGATTATGGTCTCCTACCAGACATGTTGGTCTCCCAGCCCACTACTTTAATGTACTTTTGTGTAGAGGTGAACAGTCAAATTACTTGACAATTAAAAGAAATCATGGTGGTTCTTTTGAAAACATACTTAGTATGTTCTATGTTGGAGGATAGGTTGACTTTTTTTGACTTGATAGATCCTTTTATGGCATCCTTTTATGATGTCAAACAAATAGTTGGGAGGCTTAAATACCCTAAAAATAGTAGACTTTTACGTGATTCTGGGTTATCTATGAGTGTAGGTATTAGAATTATTGAGAATCAAAGAGATCTTAAAACAATGTTGAATTGCCTACGTGAGAGTAGATTGGCTGAGATGTTTTCTTAGGACCAAATGATGATAGTCCAATTGAGTTAAATAGGAGTGATTATGTAGATGATGCTGAGAATGTACATATGTGTGTGTGTGTGTGTGTGTATAGGTAGAAGTTCTATGGGTTGGGAAAATGACCAGAATCTAGATGAGGATGAATGTGATGAAATTGATGATGAATGCATACATGGGTCTGATTATGTAAGCACGGATGAAGATGACAAAATTTATGAAAAAAAATATGGACGGGGAAATTAAGGCAACTAGATTGGCTAAGTTTAGTACTCAAACTTTTAACTTTAAGGTTGTACAAAGTGAAGGAATTTAACAGAATAATGAAGATCGTGGGGATGGTATTGATACAGATTATGCAAATGTATCTGACTTTAACAATATCTGTACTTCAGATGATGATGAACATAGTGGAATTAGGAAAAAGAAATTCAAAGGGTTCAATGCTGAGACTGATTTGCACGATCCATAGTTTGCAGTGGGTATGACTTTTAGTAACAATAATAAGTTCAAACTAGTACTTAGGCAACACTCAATAAAGAAAAAAAAAATGCTATCAATTTTAAGAAGGACGACTTGCTTAGAGTAAGAGCCAATTGTGAGGAAAGAACCAAATCACGATACATTTAGAATTAGGACTTATGGTGATAGGCACACTTGTAGCAAGGTTTGGAATAATAGGAATTGCAACTATTACCTTATATTGATTGGTATGTGGATGACTCCTGATCTAATCCTAGGATATATATCAGTTTCTCATCTAGTGTTTAGAGTTCAGAATGAAAAAAAAAAGTTGACAATTTCAAAGAGCCAAGTTTTGAGTTTCAAGAGAAAATCACTTAACAAAGTGATGGGAAAGTATATGATCAATATGTAATGTTCGAAAACTACATTGTTGAATTTTTAAGAAAAAATCCTAGTTCAACTTTAGTGATGAAAAGTGATGATGATGAGATTGACAGATTTCAGAGGATGTATATATGCTTTGAGGCTACCAAAAAGGGGTTTATTGGGGGTTATAGGAAAGTGATTTGTGTGGATAGTTGCCATCTAAAAAGCACCGTTGATAGCCAGCTTCTTACTGCTATTGGGATTGATCCCAAAAAAGTTCTTACTTTCTTACTTCTTTGATCAATGTTTTAAAAACCGGACCGGTCAATGAACCGGAGGGGGAGGGGTTCAAGGTCCGACCGATCCGACCGGTCGGACCGGGGTTCAATGATTTTTCTCTTTTTTAATTTAATTTAATGTATAATATAAAATAAATAATAGATATACACCACCCTGTTGAACTAGTCAACCCATTAATTGTTTAAATATATTCAACTATACACATTAATAAATTTATTATATTCAAATTCACAATAACTATAAAATTTACCATTAAAGTATATTATTATATTTTTAAATATCTTAAATTACAATCTTAAACATTCTAAATTATTAAATCATATTTTTTGCTTGCTTTTACATTCTCTACTTTTTTAATATCGTCAAGACTTATTTTTTTAATATAAAATTCAAATTTATTTCTAATACCAAATAATACAATTTGTATAAAGGGCGGTTCGAGTAAATGTAATTTTTTAAAATAAAAAAAAATTTCTTTTTCCCTATTTTTTAAGGTAGGTTTGCATATCAAATGATTTTCAAATTTCAATTTGATTATCTTATTATTAGTTTATATCTATTTAGTTTTTAAATTTTTTAATTTTTTATATTTTTTTGTTACAACATTTAACGAGAGTAATTTCTAACAGTCTTGTACCAATCAAGAATTTCTTAAAAGAGCCTAAATTTTATTTAAAATCGGTTCTCAAGCTTTAACTTTAGACGTATTCTCTCCAAAAAAAATTTATTTTTGACGTATCGGACTATTGAACGAATCAATTTGACTTTGTACAATAGTCTTAAAAATAAAAATAACAAGTAAATCTATTTGCTTAGTAGTTCTTAATTTAATCAATTCTGTTTAATTTACACATTTTCTTTTAGTATGTCAAGAAAAGGTGGATATGTGATGATATAATAATTGGAATCAATATATTGCATAGAAAAAAATATGATTTTAACAATCTGAAATGATTTTTAATTTTTTTAATAAAGAAAATAACTTTCTATCCACTTACTTTCAAGATGTCATAGGTGCTTATTATTGAATAATGATTAACCATAATTTAAAAATTTACACAAATGCTTTACAAAAATACCAATTTAAACTTTTAATTAGGAGAATGTTTTAGGCATAAATGAATAATTAAGCAATTTACATTAAAAGAATAATCTTAGTAGGAGAGATTTTGGTAAAAGTAAATCCAAGATTTGTTTAATATAATGAATTTGGATGCCAAGATAAAAAAGGTAAGAATCAATTAATTTCATTAAATATAATTAATAAAAGAAACAAATAAATTAAAAAAAGTAAGAATCAATTAAATTCATTAAACATGATTAAAGAAAATAAAGAAATTAAAAATGTAATAATCCATTAACTTTATTAAAATGATTAAAGTAAAAAAACTAAAGAAAGAACAAATAAAAAAATTCCTAATACTAAAACAACAAATGCACGGCTGGCTTGGTGGTACACGTGTAGCGAAGACAAAAGGGGGTCTCAGGTTTGATTCTCGCGGAAGGCACAAAAATTTTTGAAAAATCAAAATCGTCAAAAATCGGCAGTTCAACGGGTCAACGGTTCGATCCGGTTCGCACGGTTTGACCGGTTCTGAACGGTTCGCCAGATATACAGTATTTTATATCGAACCGGACCGAACACATGGCCAATTCGCGGTTCAATCGGTCGAACCGACCGGTCCGGTCCGAGTTTCAAAACACTGTCTTTGATGTACTTGAAGTATGGGTGATGTATATCAATGTTGACAGCTTGAGTTTACATATTAGACGTGATTTGCTTCAACATGCTGTTGTGCTTATATAATATAGTTATTTCTACTCAATATTTACAGTTCAATATTTCATTTTTTTTAACAATACAATTGCAAACATGAATTTAAAATACTTAACCAAACAAATTATGTATTCATGCAAAGAAATAACGCTGTTGGAGTAAGTTGATTATTGAGTTTGACACTTTAATTACAAACTACTATACGTGCATCATGCATGGAATCATATCTACTAAAGAAAATAATAACTTGTACTACTTTTTAGTTAAATATTTAATGTTTAAATTAATTATTAATTCAATAATATTTTTTAACGTAATTATATAATATATCAGACAAGTTATTTATTCACTAAACAAATGGAAAATTGGGTGGGAGTACACTCCCCTGACCACGCCTGGCCTAAGGAATTCACTCCCAACGTTCGCCATCCACCCAATGTACTTAATCCCCATCTCAAATTTGGCCCGGCTTGCAAACTCCCAATCCCCATTGGATGTCCTCTTTTGACTTTTGATTTCACTTATTGTTAGGTGTATTTGTTCTTACATATGTACATACTTAGACGAACTATTCAGAAAATAGAAAAATAACAAGATACCACTCAAATTTTAGTATAAAGCTAAAACTGTTAAAAAATACTGCAAAATGTAATACAATAAGAAAAAATAACGCAAAAAGATAATCCATATTTTCACAGGAAAACTATGTTAGAATATTAATATATAGTCAAAGTTCGAAGCATTAGCTATCAAAATAACTATGGTGTCAATGAAATTAAAAAAGAAAATTTAAAAATTTTGTTTGTTAATAATCTTTTTTCTATTGAATGGATACATCTAAATATGTTTTAAGGAAATCTTGATATTATCTCTTTTTTTATTTTTTAAGGAGGTAGCATACATGTAAGACTTATATATACACATTTTTTACAATGATCTTTCATGAAAAAAAGTTCATAAAAAAATTGTAAGGTTAGTTAATAATTACTGAATATTGTCACAAGAGAGAGAGACCAATTATAAAACTCGAAAGTAGAAAAGAAAAATTTTGAACATAAAATGTAAAAATTTATTTTAGTAATAAAAAACTCCCATGGTAATATTCGAAAGTTATATCTTGAATCCTAAATTTTAGCTATTTCCTAATTAGAAATTTCAAATTAAAAGAACTAGATACTACAGAAATGATCCATTAGAGAATGACTTAATTGACCTACTATAAAAAACGATTTAAGAAAAAATAAATGTAGAGAACATTTTAGGAATTATTTTAGATATATTAATTATAATTAATAAATTAATATAATTTTTATATAGAAAGTTAAGAAGGAAAGAATAATATGACCTGTCCATATCAGCACCTATGTGACTAATACATACATACATACATACATACATATGTGTGTATAATACGCATACAAAAGTTTAGAACCTTTCCGATTTTAATTGATATAATTTTGATAACACAGCAAGATCCCAGATCTTGTTAATAAAAATATAGGATCACTACCAAGATTTTTGTTGATTGTATATCATCATTTTATATATGCGTGAAAGCTAACAAAAAAAATTTATTAATTTCCAGTGATGGAACCACATATATTTTCTAAAGGGGCCCTAGATGGTAGGAAGCTTAGCATCGGGGGTTGATGCGATTTCACCGATGTTGTCGGATTAGACAATAACTTTGTGTTTCTGAAATTGAAGGAAAATGAATAATCAAAGAAATTAAGACGTAAGCAGCTAGTATGATAGAGCTTTTCTTTGTCAAAACTAGGGTGTTCATGGACCGGACCCGGTCCATGAACAAAAATTTTGAATCAAACCATTCCTATCGGTTCGGTAGAATTTGGAACCGTAAATCGGTCCACACATAACGGGTACCCAGCCTTCCGGTTACCCGCAAAACCGGTTCGGATAGACTGGTTACCCGACTCAGTCCATCATAATTTTTTAGTATTTTTAAAATAAAAAATAAAACGAGAAAATTCGTAAACCATCGTTAAATTACTAGTAACACAAATATGAATGATTTTAAAATTAAATTACATCATAAAACTATAATTTTCAAAGTAAGAAAAAAACAAAAAATTAAATAAATATATAGACGCTTAGTTTTTTAAACTTCATTATCACATTTCAATTAGCTATAAAAATAAAAAAATACTTAATAAATAGTCAAATGAACATCCAAATAATAAAATAAATAGTCAAATGTTCATCAATCAAGAATGAAATAGAAGCACAAATTAGTAGTAACAATATAATAAATCCAAAACTAAAACAATGAAGTAGTAAAACAATACAACATACCAAAATGACAAAACTACCCCTTACTATGGACCAAGTCGGGTACCCGCTGGTTCACAAGGATGTGAACCGCTACCCGACCTGCTTAATTTATGAACCGACTCGCTATTCAACTCGGTGTCAATAACCGGTTTGCTTACCCTCTTTTTTCAGGTTCGGGACGGATCGGTTTTCCCGATTTTTCAATTTTTAGATTCTTTTTTAACAGCCCTAGTCAAAACTGTGTAAAACTAAAGGCAATAATATTTTTCGACCACAACAAAAATAATGTTTACTAGAAAACGTCAAAAAAAAAATTTGTTGATCATAAAACACGAAGAAATGGACTATTTATTAGTCATCGATCTCCTGTTTGCCAGCTATTGGGCCATTCAAATGTTTCTTATTTAGGACAGCATTTTATAGTAATTTATAATAAGCATATGACTATAATATGTGTACGTATTGATGGAACATCAATCCGGCCAAAAGCAAATAAGTTAGAAAAATACATAGAAAAATACATAGGTATAAAAGAAATTTGTCTTTGAGACAATGGGGGCAGGTTAGGGAGACAATCAAATCTTATTGATGTATAGTTTTAATTAAAATTTTCCCCCCAAACGTGTATCCGCCAGTAGGAATTCAAGAACTTTGGATGTAACTGTTATCTTAATTCTTCTTGCCAGATCCAAGTTTTAAAGTAATCAACTTGGGCGAGGGGGCCAAAGTTTTTTATTCTTAACTTCACAAACAAGATATATACAGATCTTGTCAAATATCCATTAACAATTATGGGGATATTACAAAGAAAAAGAAATAGATCTATGGCTGTTCTTGCAAGCGTGAAAGCCAAATCAAGACTTGTTACCAAGAAAGAATTTCTCTCTGTCGAAACTGAGAAGTGAATTTTTTGACAAAAGCTAAAACAATAGTTGCTATTTTTGCTAGAACTTCACAGCAATGTGACCGTGACTGTAGCACCCAGAGGTCTCCATTATTAATGCAAACTTTGCCAAAAAGATCATCATTATTGTGATTCTCGTGTCTGTGATTTAAATCTGTACGATTGAAGTCAGCTATATGACACACAACTAAACAATGATGAACGTGTTATATTGATAATTGATTTTTCTCATATTTAATTCTGGAGTAACTTGTGCTCTTCCATTTGACGTGATTTGCTAACAACATTGTAAAAAATAATCTAGCATTACAAATAGGTAAAATGTATGACTTTAATGTGATTCTTACCAACTCTGCCAATATATAGAGGACCTCATGGAACGTAAAGGGAAGGTAAAATAGAGCTAAAATTCCAATAGTAATTCCATGGCAAACAAATCCAGCAGCTTGCATGTTGTAATGTTCCCGTGGTTAGCCTTCGGGCATTTTATCCCGTTCTTAGAACTCTCCAAATTTATAGCTCAAAAGGGTCACAAAGTTAGCTTCATTTCCACCCCTAAAAGCATTGACCGCCTCCCCAAAATCCCTCCAAATTTTGCATCTTCCATTACCTTAGTTAAAATTCCACTGCCCCAAGTCGAAGGGCTTCCTGAAAATGTGGAGGCCACGGTCGACCTCGGCCCTCATGATGTTGCCTTTCTCAAGAAAGCCTACGATGGCCTCGAGCCCGAGTTGACTCGGTTCTTGGAAAACTCAGCTCCTGATTGGATCATCTACGATTTTGCTCCATATTGGTTACCTCCTATTGCAGCTAAGCTTAATATTTCAAGAGCATTCTTTAGTATTTTTAGCGCGTCAACGATTGTATTTTCTGGATCCTCTTCAGATGCGATGATCAGCGGCACTGATCCTAGGACCAGGGTCGAGGATTTTATAGTACCACCTAAGTGGATCCCGTTCGAGAGTAAAGTTGCATATAAATTATATGAGAGCAAGTGGATTGTTGGAGCTAGTAACCGAGATGGATCGGGCGTATCAGACATTTATCGAGCTGGATCGGTTATGAAGGGTTCTGATGCTATTTTCGTGAGACATTGTCACGAGTTCGAAGGTCAATGGTTGGAATTGCTTGAACAGTTGCAGCAACGGCCTGTGATTCCACTAGGATTAATGCCACCCCAGGTGGAAAAAAGTGGGATTGAGAACAACGAGTCATGGGTTGAAATCAAGAGATGGCTGGATGGGCAAGAAAAAGGTTCGGTGGTGTATGTGGCATTTGGGAGTGAGGTATCACCGAGTCAGCTAGAACTCAGTGAGTTAAGTTTCGGGTTGGAGTCATCTGGTGTTCCGTTTTTCTGGGCTTTGAGGAATTCATCTGAGTTGCCAGATGGGTTTGAGGAGAGAGTAAAGGGAAGGGGAATAGTTTGGAAAAGCTGGGCACCTCAGCTTGGCATACTTAGTCATGACTCAGTGGGTGGATTCTTGACTCACTGTGGTTGGAGTTCGAGTATAGAGGGACTTGTGTTTGGTCATCCACTTATCATGTTGCCTTTTGTTATAGACACTGGGTTGATTGCCAGGATTCTGGAGGAAAAACAGGTGGGTATAGAAATACCAAGAAACGAGCTGGATGGATCGTACACGAGAAACTCGGTAGCCGACTCAGTGCGGTTGATTATGGTGGAAAATGAAGGAAAAATCTACAGGGACAAAGCAAAAGAAATTAGTGCCATATTTGGTGATCGAGAGTTGCATAATTGTTACATACAGAAGTTCGTAGATTACCTGGAAAAGAACAGAAGTAAATCCAAATAAGATGAATTGTCTCCCAAACTTTTGCATAAATATTGTATGCAATAATTGTACTGTTATATATATAATACTGGGAAATTACGTGACTACTGAAATCATATAATCCCTACAATGTGTAATGGTCATTACATGGAATTCAATTAACAATATTCAATAACTTGTACTAAGTAGAAGTAATAACAATTAAGTTAACAATTAGTGAGAAGTTATACTGGAAAAATGTGCAAATAATTTTTTTGTTCTTTGCAGAAAAGATATTCTTAGTTATTCAGAACTAAAAGATAAGCAAGTGTATTATGAAGTCTAAATATATCCATGAATTACTCTTTTATGATCATATTTTGTGTAAGAGACTTAGGTTCTTTAGTTTTATGGAATGACCTGGGATTTTAAGGTTTGGTTATTTCTTTTCATATAACATTAGTTACTCCATCTAACCGAAATTATTCTTCAAACAAAGGATAAAACTAATACTACGAGGTGTTATTAGTTATCCAGGGACGAATTATACACGGGGTATAACAAAATTTTATATTAATGTAACCCTAAAAATAAAATAAAAGCCTAAATCATAAGAACCAAAACAATTTGCCATCTTCTTAAATCCTCTCTATGACTCTTTCTCGTCGAAAGTTTGATTTCATTACTTTTTCATTCAATCATTGTCATACAACTTTGCTCAAAAAATAATTGTTATAGAACTAATTTCATTGTGGTTGAATCACGTTGTTGATTTTTTATATAACTGTTATTTATCACTTGAATTACGTACAGTTTTTGTTGAACTTTATAACTTATAAAATTAATTAATAATATATATCCGGTAGTGAAGGATTTGAATTTTATCTAATTCTATCTAAAGAGAATATATGAGAGAAAAAATATCTATGTTTTTATGGGGTTTATTGCCATTAGTAGGTCACCTCGGGACACTTCTTCTTTGTTTGTTTTTCTTATACAAAAGTCACTGTGGGATATATTGTTTACCTTGTTGCAAATTATTGTTTGCATGCAGCTTTACCGTTGCAAGCGTGAGTTGGCAAGGTTGGAAAATGCATGAAAATTGATCGTGCGCCTGTGACATTAACAGATGGTTACTTTGAATGTTTTCAACTTGCCCTGATAAAGTTTTTCCAGTCCTGGGTGTATAGCCACATATTTAATGGGACTTCGATTTTGTTAGAAGAAATTTATGCAAGACTTCAAACACTATGACTTAAGATTACTCTAAGGCCTCGTTTGGTTGCCAGGAAAGTAAAGTTAATTAAGATTCTGATTCTTAGGAATTTAATTCCTAAGAATATGGATACAAAAAAGATTCCTTTATTTTGTTTGGATGGTTTAGGATTATTTCTAAGAAAATGGTATTGAGTAAATTGTCAAAATGATTTTGATAAAAAAACCTAATATTTTATTCTTTGCATACAAAGTAATCCAAGAATAAAGTATCAATACCAGTCCTCATGTTCCAAAAAAAAAAAAGAAAAAGAAAAAAAGTGCATTCCTTCATCTTCAATTTCAGTACATTATAACATAACTGTAATTTTTAAGAAGTAAACGTTGTAAAGAGAATGTGGAGAAGATAAAACACAAAAAGATGTCAATTTCTTTGTTTTATTTATATAATCATCATAATCGCAACCTAAAAAGAATAATTCTTACAGTGAGAAGATGGAGAAGTGATGGAAGAGAAGCTTAATTGGATAGTGTTAGAAGAATAGTAATTGTTGCCGAGGACGGAAGGAAAAAAAATGATGGTGGGAAGGTGGTTGCAGAGGAGAGAGAAGAATGTGATGGATGGGATATATAATTGGGATAGTGTTAGCCATAGAGTGGGTTTAGTTGAGACATTAAGATGAAGTGTTGGAGTTAGAGTTTAGATAAAGTTAATTATTTTAGCGTATTTTTTGGTTAAAATCTTAGGTCAAGGAATCAGGATACCAACAAAAGTTCAAGATTCCGAATCTCACCATTTCACCACTACTTTTCTTGTTTTGAGGAATCATTTTGCTTCACAAAATACTAAAAATCTAACCAAACAGTAAAATTTAAAATTTTGGAAAAAGATTACTTTCCCCATCCACAATCCTTCTCAATCAAATGAGGCCTAGGTGTACTAAAGTTGACTGGAAAATTATGACACAATTCCTTATTGGAAGGTCACAATTTGGAGGTAGAGATGACATGAAGGAAAAAATTTTGTTGCTAAATATGTATTTTTCTTTTCTTCTATTGTCAAATATCTAAAAGCAAAGATGCTCCTTAGAATGCCTTATCGTGAATGTTTTAGACCTATTTGTGAAGATCATTTTGCTTAACTTTTTATGGTTGCAACTATATTCAATTTGTGCTGCGTAAGCTTTTATCGAATTGTATCTTGAACTTGAATTGTACTTGCATGCCCTATCTTGTAGTTGTTGCCCCATTTTGTTCCCTTTCTTGGCATTGAAGTTGATGTCTCTAGGTACCTAAACGAACGAAGAGGGTAATTCATATGTGATACGAATCCGATAGTCATAATTCCTATCATTCAAAAGTCACCAAAGTGATTTACTTATTCATCCATCTTGGAGGATTCAAGAGGTTTAAATCATCACAAGAAAGCACGGAAACCCTCAATCAAACATCCCTAATTTGGTATTCGAGATTGAGATCGAAATTTGGAGATCGGTTACTCATGGATACAAGCAAACAAAAGGACCTTTTGGGGCTACTAACGAAGTACAAACATAGCTGAAGAGGAGCTGGTAATCAGTTCTCTAGGTGAAGATCCTTTAAACAATTTGCTTAAACCTCTACCGGAACCACCACTACCACCATTAATGGGAGAGAGGTGCCTACCCAGTCACCACAGTAACCCTCCCACATATCAACAATTGAGCACTATTTCACAACAAACACATCCGTAATTGTACAAGGCTGCTACTTCCAGTGTTTCTGTGTTGACGCAGAATCCAACAAGCTCCACATGTATTGTGTCCTTCAAAGAAAAATTGCTGAATTCCACATCTCATATCTATTATCCGGAATGGCTTGCCAAATATCAACATTCTGTAACGGAGCTTGTAGATCCTATGGAGGAGACTAAACGGGTGGTACATCTGGAACATATAAGTGAACAACTGACAGCCACAAAAATTTCAGCTGAGAAATTATTACGTATTCGTCAATCGTGGAAAAGTCCGTTGATCATCCATTTAGATGGAGGCAGGCTATCGTATGTTGATATTGAGTCCAGATTGAAGAAACTTTGGAAACTCTAAATGGACTTAAATATGTCATAACTGGGACTCGGATATTTCAATCCTCCAATGACTATTTGACCGTTCTAGCTGGGTGTCCATGGTTTATTCAGGATCAATATCTGATGGTGCAAAAATGGATGCCAAATTTTCGTCCCTCTCAAGCGTAATGCTAAAGTATGTTATTATGGGTCCAATTCCCAGAACTCCCTGTAGAGTATTATGATTTGGATATATTACGCCGTATCAGTTTGCAAATTGGGACACCTATAAAAATCGATGTACACACTGGTGCAATCTCCAGAGCTAAGTGTGCCAGGGTTTGTGTTCAAGTAAACACAGACAAGCCTCTAGTTAAGCAGGTGGAGAGAGGTGATTTTACTCAAGTTGTTAGATATGTGATTAAGACACTTTTCTGTTTTCGATGTGCTAAAGTTGGGCACTTAAAGGAGACCCGTGAATTGGATGTATCAAATACATGCACAAGTGAGTCTAGTACATTTGACGCTGGGATAACAGAGGCTCAGTGGCAGATTGTTTGCCGGAGAGGCCGAAAATTCAATCTGGGCTACAAAGCCCAGGATGCTCTAATGCAAAAAAAAAAAAAAAAAAAAAAAAAAGGAGCCATCCAAAGACTTGTAGGGAAGAATGAATCGTGGGAGACATGAGGGGTCCAATGCAGCAGGTCCAGACCCCAGGATTATCAGAACATTAGATCCATCGGATACAGCCAAAATGTCTAGATCCTGGAAAGTGTGGAAGCCCAAAGTCAATAGCACAATGTCCATGAGGATCCAGGTTGCTGCAAAGCCGATCCAACCCACCAGGTGGACACCTGGAACAAACTGCTCAACAGGTGGTAGTGGACACATAATTACACCAGATGACATGCAAGACATGCACCAGTTGACTGGCACAAGCCAAAAGGAAGAGATATCCCAGGCCAATCACCAAGCTCAACGTAGTTTACAGAATACAGAAGAAAATTCAGAGCAACCAATTATTGGAACAAGTTCCCAAGCTGATTTTGTGACAAGGAATGTTGGGGAAGGGGAGTTATTGTACGGGTGTCAACCGCACAAAAATTAATATTAAACTTTTACTCAATAAAAGATGATTTTTTAGTACAGCGATGAGTAGGGTCGTTTCTTCAGGGATTGGTTTGTTTACTTATCTCATTGTTACCAAAATATGAGGGGTTTTGGAATAACTAAAATTGACTAAGCAAACTAGAATAAACGAAATTTTAGAAAATAAATTAAAGGAAGTCAAGGTTGAGAAAACTCTAGCCAAGGAATGATATTGGAATTGGTTCATTCGATTGATCACTGATGCAAGGATGAATTTTAGCAATTACTGATAAATTGGTTATAGCTGTTGATGCAATCTAGCAGCCAACTCTTCTTTACCGTTTCAATAATTAAGGTACAACCGTTAATTACTTCCCTAATTGAGAGACAACCTAGGTACAACCATAGAATTTAATCTCACAATTGCAATACAAATTAGAAAAGCCCAATTCTAATCAACAAACACCTACAAGAGTTCATTTAAATTAGATTGTATATCCCTCAAACTAGTTGTCACAAATATCAAAATAGTTAAACAATTACGGATTTAACTATTTTGAATGACAGAGGACTATATAATAGAACTAAATATTCAGCCAAAAATATTTAATCTAATTCAATAATCCTAAACATTAATAACCATGAGATATACAAATACCAATAATTGAAAGAAACAATAAAGATAAATTAGATCTCACAGTATGTAAAATCAATTCTTCAATCTTCCCTTGACTAGAATGGAGGTTTAGTTACACCCCATAAAAGTAGAAAGATGCAGAGAGAAAAGAAGAAGAATTGTCTATTCACAAGTGTGTGTAGACTAGAGAGAACGATCCACCCAAAAGTAATTATACGTTTCTCCTTTTTTTCCTACATTCTATCCTACTTAGACTTCTTTCACCAAAGGAAGTCTTTCCTTTTAGATAGAAGTTTGATTGACTAATAATATTTCCCTCTAAATCTAATTGATTTTAATTGACAAAAGGTAATAATAGACTCCTAAAAATTTGTTGATCTTCCCAAATCCCACACAAAAGTCAGAGCTTGAGTCATAATAGGAAGTTTCTACTTTTAATCTCGCAACTTAGTTTCTCAGCTATAGTGCGCCCACGCCTTACGAGCAAAACTCTTCTGAAATTTGCCTTTTCTGCTCCAATTGTACCAAATACACCAAAACACCTATAAACGACACAAAACATAAAACTAAGTAGAATCAACTCATAAACAGAATAAAATACTAAAATATAATGAAAAAATACACAATTAATACCAACTAAATAGGCACTATCAGTTATCAAAAAGGGCAGCTTACCCCACACAGCAAGAGGCTAATAACAAGGCTAAACTACAAATGGATATAAATCCAGCTCCTGGTAGAAATGCGGAGAATCCAACATCTCCACACCATGGAGAACGCCAACAAGAATCCACTTCTCATACACTATTAGAGGAGAAGTTGGTTCCAGAAAACCTAGAATTCCCACTAGGCTTCACTTTCCTCTTCATCTTCCAAAGCCAAACCAAAAATATTGAGAAAAGAACTATAAGGTTATCTAAGAAGCAGCCTCAACAAACAAGACCAAATAATAGAAATAGGACCGAAGCTCTTTCTTCACTAACCTTTTCATTTGGCTCTGCACCTGTTTATCACCGAGCAAGGCCAAAAAAGTTTAAGCGTTGACGTTGCAGTGCACCAAATTCAACCTCCGCCATACATACAGGAGAGTTATCGAATCAAATTCCAAGGACTAATAAACATGCAGCAGTTGCCCACATCGGCGTGGATGCTCGCCAAAAACGCCTCTACAAGGATAATCCAACACCTAGGGATCCACTCGGGATGCCCCCTGTTTTAACCTCTAACTATCGTTATGAAAATAATCTCTTGGAACTGTCGAGGGATGTTGAGAGCTAATTTTCTGGATTCGGTAAAGGAATTAGTCAACAATCATTATCCAACTGTCCTTATACTCTTGGAGACTCAGATTGCTGGCATTCAAATGGACAGGCAGATTGACCAACTTCCCTTTGATAGTAAAGCAATTTTGCCTCCTCATGGACACTTTGGAGGAATTTGTGTTCTCTGGCACTCATCTCATGCTACACTTAATACCATCAAGATGGATGTTCACTCCATTCACTTGTGTGTCACCAACCCAGCTAGTCACTCGTACATGTTATCTGTAGTGTACAATTATGTGCAAGGCCATATGCAAGCTCAGGTATGGGAGGAATTAATAGCTTTCTCTCACTCTATTGCTTTACTGTGGGTTTTGGTTGGTGATTTTAACGCTACATTGAGTTTAAATGAGCATATGGGCGGACTTGCATATACTACTAAAAAATTGGAGCAATTCTGAAATTTCATTCATACAGTTGGACTGTTTGATTTAGGATATGTGGGATTTCCTTTCACCTGGTCCAACCATGGTTCAAAGACTTGGTCGAATCATCATCGGAATAGAAGACCCTGGTCCTGATATCGTTCTGATTCTACTTGGAGATGGGAGATTCACCGAGAACTTGCTCGGACTCCGTCAACTCGGACCGAATTGTCTTCAAGTTGAAAAGAAACAGCCGACTTCTCGGCCGACTCATCCAAGTCAACCCAGGCCAAAAAAAACAAAAAAATAAAAAATGAAAAAAACACTAGGGCAGAAAAACCTCTGCATCATTTTGGCGAGAAACAAGATCAAGATTATAGTTGTTACAGCACATTTGGAAGTTTTAGACAGAAGATGGATGTTGACGGTGCTCTTGGAGAGAGATAGAAGTTGAGAGAAGATGTTGCGGCTTGGAAAAAGTTGGTAAAATAGTAGTAGATGTTACGACTAGGATGCCTTGGAGAGAAGATGCTGCAGTCCATTTGGAAGTTTTGGAGAGAAGATGGATATTGACAGTGTTGTTAGAGAGAGAGGGAAGTTGAGAGAAGATGTTACGGGTTGGAAAAAAATGGAAAAGTGTCACGGTTGGGAAAAAGTTAGGAAGATAGGGTTTAGAATAAATTTCTTTTACAACTATACCCTCAATTTTGTTATAAAATTCTACAAACATCCTGAACATTTAGTCACATATATTATTCTGCCCAAAATTTATATTTCCATTCTAGGCATACGTAAATTAATAAAAATTATATATGTGTGTGTATATATATGTAAAATTTTAATAGATGCCAAATTGTTATTTTTTTAAAAATATGAAAATTAACTATATGTGTGTGTATGTACGTATGCATGTATTAATTCAACTTAATTAGGATTTTTGTTTCTCCTTTTTTAATATACTTAACAAAATGCCAAATTGACAATCTTTTTAAATAAAATTATACACACAAAGGATTTCAGTGTGAAGATAACCAATTTGGGGTTTGGGGTATAATGGTATATGCTTTTTATTTGTTTGAGTTTTTTTTCAGTTTAGTTAAAATTCTTATTTTTTTTATTTTTATTTAATTTAGTTTTTATTTTAGTTAATTAGTCTAGTTTATTAAGTTAACTTATTCAATTAATTCAGTTTTAGTCTTAGTTTGATATTTTTGTTTGCTTAGTTTTATCATAAATTAATACTTATATTTAAAACCTTACTTTTCTTTAGTGTTATTAGTATTGCCTTTAAAGACCTTTTATTTTATACAATTTTAAAATAAAAATTGTTTTAAAATATATGTCTCGCCGAGATCGCGACCAATACGCTGAGACCGATGCGGAACATACGAGCCGTGACCATGACTTTGAACTATGGGTCCAACGAGCGCATTGGTCCTAGACATATTAGAAAGAGACTAGATAAGGTAGCAGTAAATTCTTCTTGGCTCAATATTTTTTCGACTGCATTTGTTCAACATTGTACAACAGTCTCTTCAAATCATTTAGCTCTACTCCTTAACTTAGGCTTGTCCCACCTCCTAATCATCACAAATTTCGAGCAAATTTCGATTTCAAAATACTTGGCTTTTGCATGCTGAATACACAAACTTAGTAAGTCTTACATGGGATGAACATGTCAAAGGGTCTCCTGCTTATAGGTTTGCACAAAATTGTTCGTCTCTAGCCAATAGATCTTAGGAATGGAGTAAACATAAGGACCAACTCATTTTAGCTTGAGCTTAAAAATGTCCTTTCAGCTATTGAATCCATTCGCAAGTACCCTCATTATCTTCGAAATCCATTCATGCAAGCCCAAGAACTGCACTTACTCCAAAAATTTCCAACTTTATTAAAAAGTAATTCTTTGTTTTGTGCTCAAAGAGTTAGGTATAGGTGGATGCTTGAAGGGGATGCCAATACTGCAGTTTTCCATAATTATGTAAAAGGATACATGAGAGCTAATAGAATATTTGGGTTAAGAAATATGGTAGGTCTCTGGGAGTTTTCTACTGAAGTACTTGGTTCATGTCTTACTAATTTTTTTCTGTTCAGTTTAGAACTTCAAATCCCATCCAATACCCTCCACTTTTGGATCCTTATCCACCCCAGTTGTTGGATCAAGAAATTCTAAGGTGCCGTTTGGTGAAACTGAAATCTGAAATCTGAAATCTGAAGTCTGAAATCTGAAATTTAAGTGTTGAAAGAATTAAATTGCTGAATTGAAAAAGTCTTACCTGTTTGATAATTAACTAAATATATGCACTGAATTTAAATATCTCCTCTCATAAATATAATTATTTTATCTTAAAATTTTAAAATAATTTATTAATAATGTATATAAGAAAGAAAGATATTGTTTATTTGTGAGAGATGGAGAATAAGTGTATTTATGTATGAGAAAGTGTGTGAAAGAGAAAGTATGTGTATATATGGAAAAACGTAAGTATGTAAGAGGAAAAAAAATTAAAATATGTGTACGTGTGTATGAGAGATTAAAAATGTACATATGAAAGTATATGTATGTGTGTATAAAAATGTATGTGTAAGAAAGTATGTAAGTAACTGTGTGTGGAAGGAGAGAGAAAGTAGTGCATGCGCGTGCGTGTGAGAGAGAGAGAGAGAGAGAGATTGTGCAGGTATATGAGAATTAAAATTCAGCAAAAAATTTTTCACGTAAAATTTTGTGTACAAATTAAATATGTGCTTAATGTGTTAAGTGGTAAAGGAATTTTGTTATCAAACACACTGAATTCAAAAAGCACTTAATCAGTTAATTTTCAGCATTAAGTCATGTTATCAAACACCCCCTAAGTCTTTGGAATCTAATCTCAGTTGAGGAAATCCATCATGCAATCTTTGAATGCAGCCCAATAAATCTCTTGGGCCAGATGGATTACCTGCAATTTCTACCAAAACTATTGGCCTATCATTGAACAAACTGTTATTTGGCCTATCTACCAGAATCTATGAGAATGAATAGGGTCTTAGTCCCTATACTAGCTCTCACTCTTATGGTCTGGAAATTGTATGTACCCATGATAGCATGGAGGGATAGTTGGGGACTGGCCTCCTCTTTCGTCAACACCTGTTCCTTTTCTTCCTCACTGTTCTCCTCTTCTCCATCTTCAGATTGATCATTCTCTACTTGTTAGCATGTAGATCAGTCTTTTCCTGCATTTGTGGCCAGGAACGTATTTGTCGTCGCACAAAAAATAAAGTCCCTTTTTCTTTTTTTTTCATCTATCTTCTTGCTTGTGAGTGTTCTGGTGCTTTTGACTGTTGCTCTTTCATGGTTGTTACCACTGATAGGTCCAAGCAATGCCAAGATTCCTGGATTATGATTGTTAAGGGATGATTGAATCTCACACTTGCTCTTACCCCTGCTCCTGTTTGAGTATTGCTGGATCCCCCTTGATACCTGACGCCATTTGTGGTACCAAGGACCTTCAGGGGTATTCTTGTAATTTTGAGATAATTTGGGGTAAAGATGTAAATTGAAAACTAAGAGGGACTTGATTGCAATTTGGATAATTATTTTCTTTATCCCAAGACAAGGGCTTTTTCATTTCATTTCATCTTTTTCCTCTTTTAGTTTTGAAAGCTCTCCCTCTTTCCTTTTTCTTTCCCTCTCAATCTCTAAGCTTCTCTCATTCATCTTGAAGAAGGAAGTGCAAGATCCCATTCCCGGAGAGAAACAAGTAGTTGAAGTCTTGAAGTCCCCATCCAAGGTATTTTTCCCTCAAAACTTAACCTTGCTTCCTTTGTTTTGGTTTATGTAAGGATTAGTAGATTAGATGGTTGATTAGAGAGTTTGGGGTTGTCTATGCTTTAATGGCTTGGTGCTTAGTGTTATTAGTGTGTGGGTATGTGAGTCATTGGTGGCTTTCTAATGATGAATTTTTGGTGAAGAACTTTGAGGGATTATGTGAGATTCATGGGTGTGATTCATGTTTTGTGAAGTATATGGTGTTTATATGCTGTTTTCTGAGCTTAATATGCCATTTTGAAGTTGTTTGGTCACTTGAGTAGAGATAGAAGAAGATGAATAGTGTTGGGTGTGTGTTTGAACAGTTTCAGGTCGTTTCTGGTTTGTGTCTAGTGCCATCCACGGCCCCATCCGCGCCGCGGATGGAACCGCAGATGTTTGGGCTCAGTTTCTGGGTCGATCCGCGCCACGGATCAAGCCGCAAGTGCGAGCCGCGAGCCAAGCTGCCGCCGCGGCTCGTCCCTATTCACCCACGGCTCGCCTTCTGGAGGGAGCCGCGGGTGGATGCTCATCGATCCGCGGGCGCGGATCAAGGGATCCTACCCGCGGATCGTTTTGTTTCCTGGGAGGTTGTTTCTTCTATTATTTTGAGTAGAGAACTAAGTTGGTTACATTTCTTTGATAAAATTAGTGTATAATTAAATGTTTGATTGTGTGTATTAGGCGAAAAACACGATCAACCTTCGCGGAGTTATTGAGTTCGCTCGGACCAAGGTAAGTGGGACTAGTATCCCTTGGATTTTGAAAAATGATATTGTCAAAGTATGATCGTTTTGAAACTATAATTGCTATGTTCAATGGCTTGATTGTGATTATGTTCTCATGTTACTACGAATTGACAATATAAGATATAACGAATTATGTGAACAATGGAATAAATGTATGCACAATGTTATATGTTTGGACCGAGCTGACAGGGTGGTAGTCAGTAGGATCGAACTGGCCGGGTTAAAGTCAGTATGACTGAGCTGACTGGGTTAAAGTCAATAGGACCGAACTGACCGGGTAAAAGTTAGTATGACCGGGTAACTGGGTTACAGTGAATGACTGGATATCCAGGACTTTGTTTTGAATTATTTGAACCTTTGTTTGAATGCAATGATGCTTTGCTTGAGTGCATTGTCTGGTTTTGATACGTGACATTGGATTCGTGATAAATTGTGCATTATCTAGCTTTTACGTACTTATATGAACCAATGACTATGTGTTTTGAATGTAGCTATATGTATGACACCTTCAAGCCGCAAGGTGATGCTTTTGCCACTTACTAAGTGATTTTGTCACTCACCCCTTCCTTGTTGATGTGCAGTGCAGGATGTTTGTATGGCAGGAGAGTGTGTGCTGACACTCGGAGCATACCATGAGAGTAGATGTTAGTAAACTAGTAATGGTTTGTATTTATGTTCTTAGGTTATGTTTGTACCCTCTTACGTTAGATTAAGACTTTAGTGAATGTGAGAAACATTTAGAATCACATATGTATAACTTGGAAGGCTATGGTAGTGAATGATATTGTACTGGTACTCAAGGATATCGTTTGATATGAGATATTGTAAATGGCTTTGTGGGTGTAATATTTGGGATATTATGTTAGATGTTTTGACTTCTTGGAGTCTTGTGACACAGCTTAGCCTGGTCACGGCGGTGTTATGTCCCGGGCACGGGGCGTGACACCATTCTCCATTGCAGTTCTTCTGGTCCACAGCAACTCTTGCACCTTTGCTAGTGCATAAGTTGCTTGGAGGGAGGTGGGGTTGAATAGCCTTACTGATATCTCGATTTCCTCCTTTAGTCCTCCCAGAAAGTGACTCATGGCCTGTGTTTCAGTTAATTCTGACCTGCTGAGTTTTAGGTCAAATTCATCAAGGTATTACTGAAGCAACCCCACCTGTTTCAATTTCTTGAGGTCTGCTAAAGGATCCACAAAAATCTACTATCCAAACCTCGCATACAAGGCTTCTACAAATTCCCCCAAGGAATAATTCTCCCTCTGTCTCTAGTTTTCAACATAGATTGATACCAATTAAGGGCCTTCCCTTCCAAATGAATAGAGGCCAGGCCAACCGTACCTTGATGGCCTCCATTGTTTGGTCAATCTTAAAGAACTGTTCAGCCTTATAAACTTAATCTGATAACCCCTCATCGTTGAATCTAGAAAACTCCAGTTTGGCATAGTTGCCATTTAACCCCATCCCTGGTCCCAAGATTCCATGGTTGTTGTTGTTGTTAGCTGGACGTTGCTGTTGCTGGGATTGAGAGGCTGTTTCTACATTTTGGAAAGCGATGCCGGCAATCATGGTCCTGATTTCATCCATCGCTTTGTTATTTTGCTCCTTCATCTCAGCTATCTCCTTGCGGTGGTTCTCGTCTGTCTCCCTTAGTAAATTTTCAAGATCCCGTAGGTTTTGCTTCTTGTTGTTATTCGCCATTGCCAAGATCGAGCTCTGATACCAGTGTTACATGGTGTAACTAATGGAATCAATGGAGTTAATTGGAAATTAGAATTTGGGAAAGAAACAGAAGAAGAAGAAGACAGAGGCGTAGAGAGAAAAGAGATAGAATCAGAGAGGCAATTGAACTACTTCATTACCGAGTTGTTTACAGAAACTTCCCTCTTCTTATTACAATTGAATGACAATTATTCTAACTATTTTTTTGGCGGGAAGTCATTGGCTCTTCTTATTATTTCATTTCCTACCCCTTATTTTCTTCTTATTACAATCTGGCCCTCATTATCCCTTTGCTACATAACAACATCTCAATCAACACTTGCAAAATATTTTGTACAAGAAAATTCAAAAAATTTTGGCCTTTTTTTGAAAGATATTACATGTTTAATGGCGGTAAATTTTCAAATTATGGTATGAATAATGATAATTCCGGCGAGGTGAATAACGATAAATCCGGCGAATAATCAAAAACAGAAAATTAGTAATTCCCACAATCTCAGGTTTGGAAAATTGGGCGCCACGTGCTGTTGAAGTTAAACCCACAAACCTCACAAGCCTGATGGGTGAGAGCACTTCACGTCTTGATGATCGATGATGGATGGAAAGAATAATTGAAAAGTGCCAAAAATGAAAGAATGGGGACCAAAGTTTAAAAAAAAAAAATTCTTCTTGAGCAATTAAGCCCAATTGTAGCAGGCTTTTAGATATGAACTGCCAAAAAGTTCAAACTTGGAGGAGTTGGCCCCAAGTTAATATGAGAATAAACTGGAGTGAAAGTATAATTTGGGCCCAATTTCATAGCAAGCGGAGCCTTGGCCTTGCCAAAGGACAACTGGATTTGAGTTCGGCCAGAATAAGTCATATGTGTGTGGGTGTATTTATAGATCTTTTATGTTTCTTTTTATGTATTATTATATATAAAAGTATATGTGTTCATCTTTGCGCTAATATAACATATGTGTGTGTTTGTATGGTAATCAATAAAAGAAATCCTTGGGTAAGGATTATTTGAAAAGAAAAAGACTCCTTTGAAATTTTAAATCATGATTAGATGAAAAAACTTATAGGATAGGAATTGTGAAACTAATATTTCAGGTTTCATATCTTCTTAATACACTCATATATTAGTTTGCTTTCATTTTTATACATGCAAATATCAATCTGCACGCATTTATTTTTTAATTTTAGATCGTAAATACGAAATGAAAATTGTTCGTCAATTTCAAGATATCATTCTCTAATTCCAAAAACTAATAAATTAACTTCATGGAGGGCCGTGCTTTGGTTGCCGTCGGGATACGACTAGATACCGGGTATATGTAATTTTAAGATTTAGATGTCTTGATTGGTCCACCTTCTACAATTATTTATATAGTAACCCTTGACTGAATTTAATATGCTAGTTCTATATGCTGTCTCGAATTGAACTACCTAAGAGAATTTAGAATTATTGAGATGCAAATAAAATGACTTTGTTATACATGAGTCAACCATCACATTATAAGACGAAAATTAAATTAAGTTTGTGATAGATATATAGGCTTTTAAGGAGCAATTATATTTATTCTATATTAGGTAATTATATTTTCCTTTGAAGTACATGTAACAATTTAGCCCTGTTGTCACGCCCCGAGCCCGAGGCGTGGCACCCGCTATGCCCTAAACTACGCTAGAACACAAGGCTACAACCAAACTTACATTACTTAAAACGAGTTAAACTTAAGAGAAAGGCAATTATAACCCAAAAGATTTATTTTATTCATTCAAAATATGAGTATCCACAATACATACATTTCTTCTATAACAAAAGAATTGGGTGGCTACAAGTGCACCCTAGCATGAACAAAAGAATAGGGCTATACATTCCTAGAACAAGGCACCTTATACAAAATATACCCTATCATCAAAAGTTTCCCAACTAAACCTAACTCAAAAGGCCCAAGAGTCAGTCCAGTCTTCCTCCACAAACGTCTCCTCCTCTGCGATACAAAATAAGTAGTGAGTGACATGTCACCCAATAAGTAGTAAAGAATCATCTTGTGGCTTGAGACGGTTATACATATACATTTTCATGCAACAAATAACATTGAATGACTTAATGTGTAAAATACGAGGTATAACACATTCATTTCACAATCACATAAACCATTTATCAAACATTTCTAACGAGCTCAAGTAGTAAACCGACTAATGACCCTGGACATCTAGTTGTTAACTACAACCCGGTTAACACGGTCAATTACTGACTCTACCCGGTCAGTCCGGTCAAACAAAGCTAACTATCCCTGGTTAGCACGGTCAAACATCAAATATTAAACATCACTTTAAGGAACTAGTCCCGTCATAAGTCATTTCACTCAAGAGCTCATTCAAACATCAATTTATCAAACACATTACCTCGTATAAACATTTCATATAAGAAAGCATAAATTAGTCCAACTCAAGCCAAGGAATCAATGATTAATAATTTAGAGTATTCATACTAGTCAAAGCTCATTTGGAATACGCAAGGGATTCATAAACTACTTACCTCAATCCTGCCTTAATTCAAATAATCGGAGAATGGATAGCCGCCTTCCTCGTCTAATAACACAAGAACACTCCATTATAGATCGATTCTACATTAATTTCTATATTAAAACATAATCTAAGACCTTACACATAACATAGAAGAAGCACAACCAACAAAGAAAACGGAACAAACGATCCGCGCCCAAGGCTGGAAAACTCACTCGCGGACTCAGCAAAAGCCGAGCCGCGGGTAGGCCTGGGATGAGCCGCGACCGCGGCTCAGCTGGCCCGGCCCGCGACTCGGCATCCGTGGGTTAGGCTGCGGCCTCGGACAGACTCGGCACCAAAATGGTGCACCCGAGCCGCGGGTAGGCCGGGGTGAGCCGCGGCCGCGGCTCACCGAGTCCGGCCCGCGGCTCGGCACCCGCGGGCATGTCCGCGGTGCGGACAACCCCGCGCCCATGGACAGAACCGCACCAGCCCACTGGGGTCAAGCCACGGGCACCCTGGCTCCAACCGCGATCGCGGCTGGCCTCAACAGGGTCGCGGCTCGACCTCCTGCAACACCAACACACAGCCAAAAACCTTCCAAACACAACCAACCACCTCCCAAGCCTAACCAACAACAAAAACGACCTCAAAACAGCAAAACTTGGCAAGATAAAGCAAGACATAACACATAGGATTCAAAACATACATCTAAGACATTCTACACTACAATCACACCAAGTTCTTCTCAATCCACCTATCTCTACCACTCACTTCTCTTAACACATCCACAACAACACCAAGCATAGAATCATTAAAGCATAAAAGTCTTACAATACATACCTATCAAATATCACATACTCACACAATTTAATCTACTCAAGGAAGAAGAAAGTGCACTTAGGAAAAGAAGAATTACCTTGGGTGAAGGATTGAGTAGAAGAAACTACACTTCCTCCCCTTGATCCCCTACTAGAAGATGGCACTCCAACCTTACCTTAGAGAAGAATTAGAGAGACAAGAAGAAAAGCTTTAGAGAGGAGTGAAGTTGGAAGATGAAGAATTAGAGGAGAAATTGGAAAATCAAAAGCCCTAATCTTATTTGGGCAAAAATTAGAGTTTAGAAAATTTCTTTTAAGTCCCTCTATTTGAGAAAATAAAACTCCACCCCAAAAACATCAATTACCAAAATACCCTCTAAAGTTCCCTAATATTGCACCTGTTGTGTACAACATGCTAATCATTTGTGTTAATATGATTATAGAGTTAGCCCTGGAATTGGAACATAAGTTGATCCAAAGACTAAAAAGAACAAAAATATCATCAGATAAGCGATAAATTTCTAACTACATTCGTTTCCTTAATAAAAATATTTTTCCAATCAATCTTGAATAAAATTCAGCACTGTGCTAGGCCACTTCCTGCTGGTCTTCCACTTCTTGGGGAAAAGAAAAGAGTCACAATTTTGCTGGGACTTCGGATTTCAATCTCTGTTGGTTGTTATATGGATATAGGAACTTGATGTTGCATCTGTTATTCCTCGTCATCCAGCGGGGGTTTCAGCCCAAAGCTTCCCCTTGTAGGACCTCTAACAACCTCATATATTGCATCAGTATATCCAGGCGTGAACGTCAATAATATTGCAAGGAAAATTGAATTGGTGACACAATCAACTCATCGAGAGATCAGGTTTGATGGGCCGTATAAAAGGTGGATCCCTTTTGTATACCTCATCTCTCCTCTTTCAACTCTTTCTCTTCCCCTATTAACTCTTGAGAAAAAAGAAAGCAATTTCTTCGACCCGTGAGAGTTTATCTACTTAAATAAGGGTTAATTAGCCTTTAGTAGCAGCTTAGTAGTTGCTCTCTAGTGTCAAAAAATTCTATCCCATGTCGAAAAGTTGTAGGATAAGTTCCGGGTTGATAAGTTTGATGAGGTGTACAAAAGGTGGATCCCTTTTGTACACCTCATCTCTCCTCTTTCAACTTTTTCCCTTCCCCTATTAACTCTTGAGAAAAAAGAAAGCAATTTCTTCGACCAGTGAGAGTTTATCTACTTATGTGAGGGTTAGTTAGTCTTTAGTAACAGCTTAATAGTTGCTCTCCAGTGTCAAAAAATTCTGTCCCACGTCGAAAAGTTGTAAGATAGGTTCCGGGTTGATAAGTTTGATGGGTTGTACAAAAGGTGGATCTTTTTTGTACACCTCATCTCTCCTCTTTCAACTCTTCCCCTTCTTCTATTAACTCTTGAGAAAAAAGAGATCAGGTTTTGACTTTAGAGGGCTAGTTAAGACAAATATGTACTATTTTCGTTTTCATCTTTTTGGCTTGCTTATAAAAAAACATATTAAGTGGTTTGTTCTCGGAGCAGTATAACTAACAATCATCAAGGAGAAGTAATCATGGTCGTCAAACAAGTTTAGTGACAGTAAGTATGATAAAATACCAGTTGTGAATAGATGTTATTGAGGCCAGTTATCTAGTACCAGCAAACCCCAACAACAAACAATTCATTCCCCAGAAAGAGTGAGTTTTTACACGACGGAAATTCTCTTACTGTTTATCATGAAAGTTCCATTATCTTTAAAATATTGAAAAGCCAACAATAAATCCACCTGTATCTATATATATATATATATATATATATTATTATTATATTTACGGACATAGAATTTATGATTTGCGTGGATTTGAGATTTCCTTGGAAGTTGATAGCAAGTGCAATTAGATGTTTTACTTCCAGATCTTCGTGAATTAAATGATTGGTGTTTACAGCATCAAAAATATACTTATAGAGATAATTATAACTCAGAAACAAAATGGATGAAAATAAAAGAAAAGAAGATGACGAAGAAAGCAGATGTAGTCAACCTACCAATCCTTAGAGTTTTAGATAGAAAATAGAAATGGAGAGGGTTGCCAGCTTATACGTATATTCAAATATGAGAACCGGACTTTATACTATAGAAGTCGGATATTTAGAAGTGTCAAGGATTAGTTTTCTGTTTTCAACTGATGTAATTGCAAGAAATTACAGATTTTGGCTGTTGTAGAGCTATATAATTTTAAAGGCCGAACATCATGCAAAGGATAACTCAACCTCGCATAATTTTAAAGACTGGATATCATGCAAAGGATAACTTAAAAATTGTGAACGCATGGAAGAAAACTGTGAAATTTTGGATTGAAACAAGTTGAATCAAATTTGGCTAACCAGAAAAGCATTAATAGAATCATAAATATAAAATTTTCGGTCTATGTTCACATTCCTAAGTAAATTGAGAGAAAACTTTAATGCAATTCATCAATAGAATGATAGTATCTTACAAATAAATTTCCAACCCCATACTAATGTTTTTTACAACGAATCAAAGAAAATTTATCAAACCTGAGGAAACTGGCCAAACTTATAGACAGTGGTCTTTTGTGGTGGTTCACTCTTCATCTGTTAGTTCATCCTCCTCATCTTGATTTGTCCACCTAATTTTCAATGAGCACCTGGATATCGTTTCCCCAGTTGTTCTGTTCTTCCTTTATCTCTTGAAATAAACTTGCAGCCAAGTCCCCACAATAACGAACTTCAATCATTTGAAGAGTTTGAATATCCCCTAAATAAGAGGGAACCTCTTCCAATTTGTCACAAAATTGCACCACTAATTTCTCAAGACAGGGAAAATGACCAACACCATCGCATCCAGTCCATCTGACAATGCCCATTGATTTCATTTCCAACAATTTGAGCTTAGGGAATTCCCATTCTTCATTCATGTCCCAAGTGTTCCCCTCAAAATATATAGAATTTAATTTGAGTACCTCAAGATTGGGTAGTTCTCCTCCTTTTGGAATTATACTTGAATGGAAATTTGACTAAAGTTAATTTCTTTATATTCAAGGGGAAACGAGACCCGATATGGTGCATTTCCTTTTTTCTAGACGCAAATGGAGTGATTCTAGTCGACTCAACGAGTCCATTGTCACAATACTTTTGCCATCAGCAATAGATTCTCCGGATTCAAAGAAGAGGTAGCATTTTAGTCTGCGGATATTTGGCAAATTCTTTATTATTATTTCCAATTGCCTAAAAGGAACATACACTACGGAAAATGTTTCCAAATTATGTAAATTATTGGACATCAAACCAGAATCAAGGCAAATATGACCATTTGACTGCAGCACCCTCAATTTTGGCAAATTCCAGATAGTATCCGGCAGAAAAACTTTACACGCATAGACAAGCAAAGTTTCTAAATTCAGGAGGTTGGCTACTACTGGTGGGATAGAAATCGAATCACCTTGAACTGCCAAGTACCTCAACTCTACAAGCAATGTTATTTCACTTGGGAAGGCAAAACCCATATTGATACTTGTCAAACCCAACACTCTAAGAAGTTTGAAAAAATGAAAAATGCAAGAGATGTGACTATGCTTATAACGGTAATAACTATCATCAGCAAAGAATAGAAGAGAACGTACGCTTGGACAAAATAGCCTTGACTTCTCAAAATACTCTGAGGTAGAACGTATGGAGATTCGTTGTAGATCACGTTGCCCATTAAAAGTGAAATGCTCATCATGCCCAATTAATACAGACAGAAACTTTTTTTGTTTGGCTTTTACCATGCAAAACTCATGCAATAAATCATGAATGCGGCAAGTTTTAACACCTCCAATTGATCTTTCTTTGGATACCATAACCAGGCTTCTGCCAATGAGAACGTTCATGTAGTCCTTGGCCACATCATCTAAGCTCTTTGTCTCACATTTTTGAACAAATCCTTCAGCCTTCCACAACCAAATCAACCGCTTACAAGGAATTTCTTGGTCTTCTCTAAATGCTCCAAAGTAAAGAAGACATGGCCTCAAATTTTCAGGTAATGTTTTGTAACTCACCTCTAACGTGTGCACGCACTGATCTATTATAGGAAGATCACTTAAACTTAGCCTTTCTGCAATCTTTGCCCAATCATCTTGCTCTAAATTTGAAAGAATTCCTGCTACAATGACAATTGTGAGAGGCAGTCCCTTGCAATTTTTTGCTATTTTCATCCCTAAATCCAAAGGATAGCTCTTTTTGCAAGATAATTTCTTTTGTAATAGATGCCAGGATTCTTCGTCAGTGCGTAGTCGAAGAAGGTGAGGTTCACGAGTAGGATTAATTTTTTTGGCCACATCAAAATGACGACTTGTTAAGAGGATTCTACTTGAGTTGGCATCATCTGGAAACGATCTCACCAAGCCACTCCATGCATCAATTTCCCAAATATCATCCAAAACAATAAGATACTTTCTTCTCAGCAAAAATTTTTTCAACTTTTCTTCCAACTCATATTCATTTTTGCTTGAATAATCATCATAAGAAAAGCCAACATCAACAGAACACAAAATCTGAAGCAACAAATCTTTTTTTCATATGCCTGGGAAATAACACACCATGCACGAGCACGAAAGAGATTTCTAACTGAAGGATCATCATAAACACTTTTGGCTAAAGTTGTTTTACCTATTCCAGGCATGCCCACGATGGAGATGACGTCCAAATGCTTTCATCCTCTTTAAGTTGTCCAATTATTGCGTTTGCGTCATCATCCAAAGTCACCTCCATTTTGTTGATTGTTGGTGTACTACCATTGTGAAGGGGAAGGACTAGAATTCTCGGTCCCATTTTGGGCTTCAGAATCTGAGTTACAATTGATTGTCAACAATCTGCAAGCTTTCCTTCTAATAAGATTAATTTCTTCTATGATGGTTCTGAATTCCAATGAAGAACAATTAGGAATATTTCTGACCACCAAGGATAGAATGATAGAATGTGTCTTGTATGCCACCTCCACAACACGTTCCAAAGACTCTGGAGCTTTCCATCATGCTTTGCGATTATCTGTAATACTCTCCCAGAAAGATCTTAGGATACAAGATCTTCTTGGACTGTCTGAATTTGATCCTTTGCAAAAGCAATCGAATCAACCTTGCTAGACGGCAATTCCTTCAAATTTTCTAGGAGAAAATCTATAAAGCCATCCTCATTGCTCTTGGAAAAAATGAACGCTGATGTTATCACTTTAATAAGCTTAATCCTTTCCAGAAAATTATGGAGTGCAAAATCTATCTCCTTAACCAAGCCTTCTTCCATTCGTGCACAGGAAATATGAACAATCACGATTGCTGCCTCATTCACCGCAGCTCCAATGAGATCCTTCACCTTTCCATGCAAGTCATCAATCTTCTCCAGGTGATTCGTGAGAATAGTTCTCAAAAATATTAGTCCCTCGTATAGCATTGGCACTTGATCGTTCAGAGAAACTATATAACTGTCTCTGTAGGTGAGTGCTTCCAAAATATTACATAGGAGAGAATCAACAAAGTCCCCTAATACATGTCTGTCCGTCCCCAGT
Organism: Mitragyna speciosa; assembly: GCA_024721245.1. Classification (NCBI taxonomy): domain Eukaryota; kingdom Viridiplantae; phylum Streptophyta; class Magnoliopsida; order Gentianales; family Rubiaceae; genus Mitragyna; species Mitragyna speciosa. The sequence goes on from JAMWEH010000945.1 coordinate 659,973, forward strand.
TTCAAGGCGTGTGATGATCCGGACAACTTTGAAGCCATCAAAACATGGACGTAAGTCTCGCAGATTTGGGGATCAACAGGCTTCAAATTTAGAAGCAGCTCAGAAGACTTCCGCTGAAATTTATCCCACAACTCTGTTTGATCATTGTAATCTCCGTGAAATGACCACTTTTAACAAAGTCTTGCTGCATCGATAGCCACCACTTGCAAATGAGTGAAGAGAAATTGCAACTGCCAAGGCTCAAAGCCTCGCAATTGCGCAAAGCGAATAAAATTTTTGAAGAACACTAGCTTCTCTCGGAGGAATTCAACCGGAATGGGATCTTTGACGGAAGGACATTGGTACCTGATATCTTCCATATTCGCTTGCAGGGAGTCGATGAATTCAAATGATCGGTCCATGGACTGCAATTGGTAGTGGCCCGACAAAGTGATGTAGGACTCAGCAATTTCTTCACTAAAAGGGAAGCTGCATAGAATTAATGTCTCGGCCCCCTTAATCAGATCGCTGATTCTTATATTTTGTGCACGACAAAGATTATGAAAGTTCTTCCCATTCTCAATGAGTGAATCTTCAAGTCTATTCAAGAAAGATCCCATCGTTAGACGACTACTACTATTACTAGTGTTCTCGTCAGATTTGGAGCGCACATCGGTGTGCCACTTGCTTGCAAACAAAAGAAACGTTCTCAAGTGTCTTAAACCAAACTCCAGGGGCTCCAGCAGACGATCTCTTACTTTGTATTTCCTCCTCAGCAACTCAAAAATTTGTAAGGCTTCGTCAACAGCTGCAGATGCCATCTCTACCTCGCGGATAAGATTCTTCAGCACTGCAGCAATGGAAGAAACTGAAGCTGAAACTTGATCAAGAACAGCTTTGCAACTGGAATGCTCAAACTATTCTTATCCAATCCGTAAAGATAAGATAATGGAGTAATACTACGACTTTCAAGTGGACTCACTATTCTCTGGCCCGCTGTTCTTCTAGTATTGGTTGCAGGTTTTTTATTTTATTTATTTATTTTTTTATCAATCCTACACTATTACAATGGGATGAAAAATTAGTATTAGTGAAATTCAAACTTCCGTCCTTTGGGTGAAATCGTAGAACTGTAACTATTCGACTTTCTATTCGTTCCGCTTGCAGTTATTAGTAGGCGACTACTACTACGCGAACAGAGGACTGGGGTGTTTAATATTGAGTCCCTAGCTTTTAAGAGAGATGGAAGGCAAGGCAATAATAAATGGAAAAGTCATTCCAATACTGTTATGGTATGCTACACAATATAATTAATAAAAGGTTAAATTACTATTATCCTTATATGGTATCGCCTTTGACCACATGACTTTCCTATTTTTAAATATGACCGCATAACCTCCTATGGGTTTATGAAATGTGAAAATTTGACAGAATTGATGAACTATCACGAAATATTTTCAAAATATTCTAAATTTTTTTAGTAATGGGGAATATTTCGTAACGATAAGTGGATTAAACATAATTAGTGCAGAATATTCCGTCCATTTTTCACATTTCATAAAACCATAGGGGGGTTATGTGGTCATATTGAAACCATAGGGGGAGTTGTGTGGTTGAAAGCGATATCATAGGGGGTTAATAGTAATTTATCCTTAATAAAATGATAATTTATACCATTAATGATTCAGCAACTTTAGAATCTCATTTTGTTTGGTGCAACAATTTTTTACACACAGAAAAATGCTGCACCAATTAAATAACACAAATATTGTTCTAATTCCTAAAAAGGAAAATCCAAGTTCCCCAGATCAATTTCAGCCTATCAGTTTGTGTAATGTCATCTATAAGATTATTTCCTCCATCATGGTGGCTAGGCTTAAACCTATCATTCAAAGAATCACTTCCCCGTACCAGAATGCCTTTGTTATCGGAAGAGAAATTTCAGATAATATTCTAATAGCCCAGAAGATCATTCATTCCATGAAAAAATCAAAAAGTAGAATAGAAAATGCATCTCTAAAACTTGATTTTGCTAAAGCCTATGATCGGATATAATGGTCCTTTTTGGAATCTACATTACAAAGATATGGGTTTCTGACAGAATGGGTGGAAATGATAATGCAATATGTTAGTACCCCTACACCGTATTTTGTATAATGGGTACCACACATCAGTTATCACACCACAAAGAGGATTGCGTCAAGGAGACCTGCTTTCACCGTATCTTTACATTCTCTGTTTAGATGTTTTAGTAAGCAGTCTCAATCAGACAACTCTGGAAAAGAGGCTTATCCTCTAAAAGCATCTAAAAATGGTCTACCAATAACCATTTTGTGTTTTGCAAATGATGCTTTCTTATTTCTAAAGACTGATAGAAAATCCTGTAAAACGGTGAATTTCCTTCCAGAATAGTTTTGTAAAACATCGGGGGCTGAACTCAATAGACGAAAATCTTCACTCTTTTTTGCACCCAGCACTCCATCACGAGTGAAACAAAGGGTCAAAGCTCAGTTTCAATTGTCTTCCATGAGAGGTGAAGAAAAATATTCGGGTTTGCCTGTGATATTAAGGCCCTTTTTGGATCTTTATGAAATTAAACCTTCTTGGGCCATTGTATGTTCTGTAAGAAGTAGTGTCCTTAATTGTATTTCTTGAAACTCCATTTTGCCTAAAGACTAAAATCCCTTTTTCATTTTCCTTCATTCTTCCTCTTCCCTTTTGAAAGAATTTCTCTAAACTTCTTCCCATTTTCTCAACCCATTGAAGAAGGAATTGAAGGGATTTCATCCCCAAAGGAAGCTAGTAGAAGTCATTTTGAAGCTTTTTCTCCAAATCCCCCTCAAGGTAACTCTTTTCCCTACTTCTTCTTTTTAGCTCTTTCACACTTTGATTATTTTGCTTGAGAATTCGAAATTATGGCTTTATTGGATGCTCTTAGACTATGTTATTCTTGGAATAGATGATTTGTAGTAGTGGTGCAAGTGTATGTAAAATAGGATAAGTGTGTGAGGTGGATGAGTTACGGATTTGAGGAAATTTGGGTATGAGACTTTTGTAAATCTTGTGTGATTTTGAGAATGATTCATGAAATATGTTGCTTATGATGTTAAGATAGTGTTTCCTTACCATATTATGCCTTATTTGAAGCTATTTTGGTGATTAGATTGTGTTAGAGCAAGTTGAGGAAGTTGGTTTTGGATTTTGAGAGTTGCAGAGGTTGCAGGCTGTCTTGTTGGGCTCATCCGCGGTGTCATCCGCGCCGCGGATGAGACCGCGGCTCGTTGCAGCAGCCTCTCTGGGCTCATCCGCGGTTCCATGTGCGCCGCGGATGAGGGGCCGCTGGCTCTGACTCGAGCCGTGACCTCAGCCGCCAGCCGCGGCTGGGTATTGTAGCTAAGCCGCGGCGTGAGCCGCGGGTCAGTACAGTTTTGCCTCTTTTCCACATTTTGCAGTGTTAAGATAGGTTTAAGCCTCTTTTATGGTTTCTTAATAAAATCAGTATGTGATACAAGTCTTATTTGTATATTATAGGTGACGACGGCGTTTACCCTTATTCCGACTATTTGAATTAGTCTTGGAGTGAGGTAAGTAGCAATTGATTCTCTTTGCCTTGCAAATGTTTTTAATGATGAGAAATGAATGAGATGATATTTTCCTTATATAAATGGGCTTACGTTTGGTTACTTTGGTTTTCTATGAAATAAGTTATGTGGTCTAATGAATTATTTGAATGAATACTTGCTTGAGCTCTTGTATGTGAAATGGTTATATGACGGAACTAGTTTCCCTAAATTGGTAATGGTAGCAAATTATTTTGAACCGTACTAACCAGGTTATAGTTAGTCTTGAACCGCACCAATCGGGTGATAGTTGGTTTTGAACCGCGTTAATCTGGTTATAGTTAACAATTAGAATTCCAGGGTCATGTGTCCACTAACTACTTGAGCTCTCTTTTCTTTGAATTGCGTTATGCAATGTTTGAATGTGTATGGTTTTGACTTGACCACATGTTATACTGTTAATGACTTTGATTTTGATTTGGAAATGTACCTATGTATGAATAACAAACTTAAGCCCCAAAGAGAACCTCTACTACTTATTGGGATGATTATATCACTCACTCTTTTGTTTAACCCCGCAGGTGATGAATTTGTTGAAGGTGATTGGACTAGATTTTTGGGCCTCATAGTCTTAGTTAGGGTAGACATGAATGAGGTTATTTTTTATAGCATTGATGTATAGCCATATTTTTGTATGGATTAGGTTATACATACCTTCCCAATTATTTTTGTTATTGGGGAAGAGAATTGTAATGAATGTTGTATATCTTTTGGGAAGATGAATGAAATGGATTCTTTTGGGTATCTTGATATTTTGGAACCTTATGTTATATTTAGACGATAATTGTTTTGATTTAGCCTTGTGCCCTAACTTAATCTAGGGCATGGCGAGTGCCACATCTCGGGTACGGGGCGTGACATTTTTAGTGGTATCAGAGTTTAGGTTTGAATCTTGTGGGCTTCCTTAGGTGTGAAATGGATAAAATGCCTAGAGTTGATTTAGTGAATATTTTCTTTGGGTGTTGTCCTTTATAATGTTAGCGCTAGATGTCATTGAGGTTGACATGCCTTTAACTTGTGCTTTGTGCAGAATGCCACCTCGAAGAAAACAAAGATTGGAGGTTCACTTAGAAGGTACCGGCATACAAGTAGTGGATGACACCGAGCCTTCGATGGAAGACCTTGGCCCCGAAGGGAAAGAGAACGACGAAGAAGAAGAAGAAGGCCTCAATGTACCTATCGGGAGTTTTATGGCGGATGCCCGCCGAACTTCCCAGAGGCCTAGGGAGGAGGGGACATCCCGCGTGACCCCTCCCTCACGACCAAGGAATGAGGATCCTCCTTCACCGCCCCAATTGGATCCTACGACTTTGGCGGTCGCGTACCAATTCCTCCATAGTTTTCAAGAGTACCAACGTCAACAAGGAGGAATTAGAGCGGCTCAAGAAGAAGACCGGGGTAACTTACGCTACCACTTCAAAGAGCTTAGCAAAGTGAACATCCCCACCTTTGACGGGGGTCCAAATCCCGATGTGGCCGAGAGATGACTTTCTCAAGTGGAAAAGAAGTTTCAAACGATGCAAATACCGGACCACATTCGGCCTCAAGTGGTGGTCTCTTTCTTGATTGGTGAGGTCGAAAAGTGGTGGGACGGTGTGTCTATGTCCCTAACCTCCACCGGTCGTGAATTGACATGGGAAGATTTCAAGTGAGTCTTTCTACAACACTACTTCTCACCGGCGATTCGAATCCAAAAGATTCAACAATTTAACTCATTGAAGCAAGGATCAACATCCGTGGCGGAGTATCATTCTACCTTCCTCTCCTTGGGACGCTTCGTTCCCTCCGTAATGGCAGACGAGACAATGAAGATGGTGTCCTTCAAGAGTGGATTGAATGGCCGAATTCAATCCAAGATCTCCGGCAATTTCTATACATCGTGTGACCAAATATATGAGGCAAGTCTTAGATGCGGAGCAAGACATCCGGAGAGAGGATGCAGAAACGAGATAAAGGTCCAAACCGTTCCAAGTCCAAGGACCTCATCTAAGTGGAGGACAATCATTCCAAGCGGCAAGGCCACCCCGTCAAAGCAATGTGCCTAGGCCAACGGGCTCTCAATCAAGTGGCTCCACGCAAATGCTACCGATGAAGCGTAGTTTCTCCGGGACTGCCAAGCAGTGTGCAGTATGTTCAAAAGTACACTCGGGGGAGTGTAGATGGAAATCTGGGGCATGCTTCGGATGTGGGCAGTTCGGGCACCGAGTGAGCCATTGTCCCAAACCCGAAACAAGCCACCGCAAGTCCCTTCAACTCCAATGCAAGCCAAGCCAATTCCAATCAAGTTCAGTCTACGGCAAGTCAAGCGAGCCATAAGCCCGTGGGAGGCGGCAACAAGTAAGGGACACCGGCATCAAGCAATGTCAATCGTGCGTCCGGCAAATTCAAAGGTGTATGCTATGACTCCGTCCGAAGTCCGAGGGATCGGAGGATGTGGTGACAGGTATAGTGACAGTAAATTCCCTCCCAACTTATACATTATTCGATTGTGGGCATGCCATTCCTTTATTTCCAAGAAATTTGCTCTTTCATTGAATGTTTCACCATGCATATTAGATGAGGCTTATAGAGTAGAGACTCCGAGGAGGAAAGGTGTTAGTTTCGAAGTTTTGTGTATAAGGGGTGTGTATGGACTTGGGAGAAAGAGAGTTCAAAGCTGACCTGGTGAGATTGAACATGAGCGGTTTTGATGTAATCTTAGGCATGGATTGGTTGTCGAACAATTATGCCTATAGTAGATTGTCAGGGAAAAATGGTAGACTTTCGTATTCCTAATACCCCTCTCTTTACTTTCCATGGGTGTACTCGAAAACTCGGGAAGGAGAAATCTTTACCTATTCTATCCGCTCTACAAACCTTCAAAGCCATTAGAAAGAATGCGATTGTTTCCTAACTTATGTGGTGGACGTAGATAAGAAGAATGAAGTGAAGTTGGAGGATATCCCTGTGGTGAGAGAGTTTCCTGAAGTATTCCCAGAAGAATTGCCGGGGTTACCTCCAAAGAGGGAGATTGATTTTGAAATCAATTTGGTGCCCGGTGCGGAGCCCATTTCCAAGGCACCTTATCGTATGGCTTCCGGCGGAGTTGAGAGAGCTCAAGGTCCAACTCCAAGAGTTATTGGACAAGAAACTGATTCGACCGAGTGTGTCGCCTTAGGGTGCTTCGGTCTTGTTCGTGAAGAAGAAAGATGGTAGTATGCGGTTGTGCATCGACTACCGGGAGCTTAACAAGATCACTGTGAAGAACAAGTATCATCTACCCCGGATAGACGACCTATTCGATCAGTTAAAGGGGGCTAGAGTGTTCTCTAAGATCGACCTTCGCTCGGGATACCATCAGTTGAGAATTAGACGGGAGGATATTCCTAAGAGCGCTTTTCGAACCAGGTATGGGCATTATGAGTTTCTCGTTATGCCTTTCGGACTAACCAATGCCCCTGCTGCTTTTATGGATTTGATGAACAGGGTGTTTAAGGAGCAGTTAGACAGATTTATTGTGGTGTTCATAGACGACATTTTGGTGTACTCTCCAAGTGAAGTAGACCACGAAGATCATCTAAGAGAGGCTTTGCAAATCCTAAAAGCGTGAGCAGCTCTACGCCAAGTTAAACAAGTGCGAGTTTTGGCTCAAAAGTGTCTCTTTCTTGGGACACGTGATTTCGGAAGAAGGAGTTTCGGTAGATCCCCGGAAGATTGAAGTAATTGTGGATTGGTCTCGACCAACCAATGTAGCAGAAGTGCGAAATTTCTTGGGTTTGGCGGGTTATTACCGGAAAGTTCGTAGAGGGATTCTCTTCTATCGCAATGCCATTGACTCGTTTGACCCAAAAACGAGTGAAGTTCGAATGGACTTCTAAGTGCGAGGAAAGCTTCCAAGAATTGAAGAGCAAGTTGGTATCGGCTCCGGTTCTCGCGCTACCTTCAGAATCGGGCAATTTCGTCAGTCTACAGTGATGCCTCGAAGAACGGGCTAGGATGTGTATTGATGCAAAATGAGCGGGTGATAGCCTACGCTTCGCTCCAATTGAAGCCTTACGAGCAAAACTATCCGGTTCATGACTTAGAGCTAGCAGCTGTGGTGTTTGCCTTTGAAGATTTGGAGGCACTATTTGTATGGAGAACCGTGTGAAGTCTTCACCGATCACAAAAGTCTGAAGTACTTGTTCACGCAGAAGGAGCTCAACATGAGGCAACGAAGATGGCTTGAACTATTGAAAGACTACGATCTCACTATTAGCTATCATCCAGGGAAGGCTAACAAAGTAGCGGATGCCTTAAGTCGGAAGAGCATGGGGACCATGGAGGCTAATGTTAGCAAAACAAATGGACGAGTTGAGTTTGGAAGTAGTGGAGTCTACTCAAAATGTTTAGCGGCTCTAATTGCTCAACCAATGTTAGTAGCAAGAATTAAGGAAGTTCAAGAGAGAGATGAAGATTCGATGAAACTCAAAGAAAGACTTGGGAATGAAGAATTACCCGATCTTCATTTGCACGAAGATGGTAGCATATGGATAAGAAATGGATTAGTTGTGCCTAAAGAAGAAGAATTGAGGAATGAGGTCATGGCGGAGGCTCATTCTTCTAAGCTTTTGATTCACCCCGGGAGCACTAAGATGTATCGGGATTTGAAGCAGTTGTATTGATGGAGCGGAATGAAGAGAGACATCGCAAAGTATGTATCTAAATGCCTTGTGTGTCAACAAATCAAGGCCGAACATCAACGACCCGCCGGTTTGTTGAAGCCTTTGGAGATACCGGAAGTGGAAATGGGAACACATAAATATGGATTTTGTAGTCGGATTGCCGAAGACAAGGAGAGGGAATGATGCCATTTGGGTGATCGTCGATCGATTGACAAAGTCCGCTCACTTCCTACCGATGACAACGACGGCTTCTATGGATACTTCTGGCCAATCTCTACATGGATCGTATTGTTCGGTACCACGGGGTGCCAGTGAGTATCGTGTCCGATCGGGATCCTCGGTTCACGTCACGCTTTTGGGAGAGCTTCCAACAAGCAATGGGTACCCGACTGAGCCTTAGCACCGCGTATCATCCTCAAACTGATGGACAGTCAGAACGCACCATACAGACCTTAGAAGATATGCTTCGAGCGTGCGTTATGGATTTTGGAGGTAGCTTGGGAAGATTCCTTGAGTGTTGATTGAGTTCTCCTACAATAACAGCTACCACAGTAGTATTGGGATGGCACCAGTTTGAGGCATTGTACGGACGCAAATGTCGATCACCATTGTACTGGGATGAAGTTGGAGAGAAGGCAATCACCGAACTCGAACTTGTACAAGCCACCGTGGAAAACTAATGTTAGTGAAGGACCGAATGAAGATGGCCCAAGACCGGCAACGAAGTTGGGCAAATTTGAAGAGACGACCTTTAGAGTTTCAACCGGGAGAGAAGGTGTACCTCAAGGTCTCCCCAACCAAAGGTGTAATGCGGTTTGGCAAAAGTGAAAAACTAAGTGCGAGATATGTGGGACCGTTTGAGATCTTAGACCGAGTTGGAGATTTGGCGTATCGAGTAGCTTTGCCACCGGCCTTATCCAAGGTTCACAATGTCTTCTACGTTTCCCAACTTCGGAAGTATGTATCCGATCCTAGTCACGTGCTTGAGTACGAGTCCACTACCGATCCAGGAAGATTTGACTTATGGCGAGGAACCACTTCGAATTGTGGACCGCAAGGATCAAGTTCTAAGGAGGAGAACGATTCCGTATATCAAAGTTCAATGGGCCAACCACACCGTTCGTGAAGCGACCTGGGAGCTCGAGTAGGAAATGAGAAAGAAATACCCCGCCTTATTCGACCCGCAAGGTACGTAAGTTTCGAGGCCGAAACTTCTTATTAGGAGGGGAGAATGTGATATTAAGGCCCTTTTTGGACCTTTATGAAATTAACCTTCTTGGGCCATTGTATGTTTTGTAAGAAATAGTGTCCTTAGTTGTATTTCTTGAAACTCCATTTTGCCTAAAGACTAAAACTCCTTTTTCATTTTCCTTCATTCTTCCTCTTCCCTTTTGAAAGAATTTCTCTAAACTTCTTCCATTTTTCTCAACCCATTGAAGGAGGAATTCAAGGGATTTCATCCCCAAAGGAAGCTAGTAGAAATCATTTTGAAGCTTTTTCCCCAAATCCCCCTCAAGGTAACTCTTTTCCCTACTTCTTCTTTTTAGCTCTTTCACACTTTGATTATTTTGTTTGAGAATTCAAAATTATGGCTTTATTGGATGCTCTTAGACTATGTTGTTCTTGAAATAGATGATTTGTAGTAGTGGTGCAAGTGTATGTTTAATAGGATAAGTGTGTGAGGTGGATGAGTTACGGATTTGAGGAAATTTGGGTATGAGACTTTTGTAAATCTTGTGTGATTTTGAGAATGATTCATGGAATATGTTGCTTATGATGTTAAGATAGTATTTTCTTACCATATTATGCCTTATTTGAAGCTATTTTGGTGATTAGATTGTGTTGGAGCAAGTTGAGGAAGTTGGTTTTGGATTTTGAGAGTTGTAGAGGTTGCAAGCCGTCTTGCTGGGCTCATCCGCGGTGTCATCCGCGCCGCGGATGAGACCGCGGCTCGTTGCAGCAGCCTCTCTGGGCTCATCCGCAGTTCCATGTGCGCCGCGGATGAGGGGTCGCTAGCTCTGACCCGAGCCAAGACCTCAGCCGCGCCGCGGCTGGAGTCGCGGCTGGGTACTGTAGCCTGAGCCGCGGCGTGAGCCGAGCCGCGGCTGACGCCGCGGAGTCAGTACAGTTTTGCCTCTTTTCCTCATTTTGCGTGTTAAGATAGATTTAAGCCTCTTTTATGGTTTCTTAATAGAATCAGTATGTGATACAAGTCTTATTTGTATATTATAGGTGACGACGGCGTTTACCCTTATTCCGACTATTTGAATTAGTCTTGAAGTGAGATAAGTAGCAATTGATTCTCTTTGCCTTGCAAATGTTTTTAATGATGAGAAATGAATGGGATGATATTTTCCTTATATAAATGGGCTTACGTTTGGTTACTTTGATTTTCTATGAAATAAGTTATGTGGTCTAATGAATTATTTGAATGAATAGCTTGCTTGAGCTCTTGTATGTGAAATGGTTATATGACGGGACTAGTTTCCCTAAATTGGTAATAGTAGCAAATTATTTTGAACCGTACTAATCGGGTTATAGTTAGTCTTGAACCGCACCAACCGGGTGATAGTTGGTTTTGAACCGCGTTAACCTGGTTATAGTTAACAATTGGAATTCCAGGGTCATGTGTCCACTAACTACTTGAGCTCTCTTTTCTTTGAATTGCTTTATGCAATGTTTGAATGTGTATGGTTTTGACTTGACCACATGTTATACTGATTAATGACTTTGATTTTGATTTGGAAATGTACCTATGTATGAATAACAAACTTAAGCCCCAAAGAGAACCTCTACTACTTACTGGGTGATTATATCACTCACTCTTTTGTTTAACCCCGCAGGTGATGAATTTGTTGAAGGTGATTGGACAGATTTTTGGGCCTCATAGTCTTAGTTAGGGTAGACATGAATGAGGTTATTTTTTATAGCATTGATGTATAGCCATATTTTTGTATGGATTAGGTTATACATACCTTCCCAACTATTTTTGTTATTGGGAAGAGAATTGTAATGAATGTTGTATATCTTTTGGGAAGATGAATGAAATGGATTCTTTTGGGCATCTTGATATTTTAGAGCCTTATGTTATGTTTACACGATAATTGTTTTGATTTAGCTTTGTGTCCTAACTTAGTTTAGGGCATGGCGGATGCCACGTCTCGAGCACGGAGCGTGACATTGCCAATTTTCATTAAAGGAAGAAAAACACAATCCTTCCATTTTTTAGTTGAGAAAGCAGTGAACAGGTTGGAAGGATGGCATACTAGAGTTATTTCCAAAGCTGGCAGTATAGTATTAGCTCAATCAGTTCTATCGCATCTTGGGAATTATGCAATGAGTTCTTATCTTCTTCTTTCTGGGACAAAAGAAAAAATTCAACAATCAATTCGGCAACTGGTATGGAAAAACAATTTAGCCCGGAAACCTCTCCATATGATTAATCGGCAGACCACTAATTTACTGAAGCCTTTGTTTTTGTTGGGGAGGGGGGGTGGTTTGGGCTTGAAAGACATCCATCTATTAAATGTGGCTTTAATTACGAACAAATGATGGAATTTACTTCAGAATCCTGATTCATTATTAGGATCCATCTTGAAAGCAAAGTACTATCCATTCGCGTCTTTTTGGCTTTCTAAAGCTAAACATACAGACTCTTGGGTCTGGAAAAGTTTGACTGCAGGATTAATTCATCTAAAACCAAATATCAAATGGATGATAGGCAATGGTTCTTCTGTCTGAGTCTGGTTTGATAATTGGGCCATGGATTCCCCTCTCACTGAACACATCACACAACCTATTCCTCCAATTTTACTCCAATTAAAAGTGGCTGACATCATAGATCATGTAAACCATTCATGGAATCTCCACTTTGTTTTTCAGTACCTCCCCAGTCAAATCCTTTTAAAAATCTCTAGTATCATTATTCCATCTCTTGCACCAGTGGATTATATAATCTGGTTATCATCTGCTACGGGAAATTTTACTACAAACTCAGCCCATCGGTACCTTCTCCAAAGACATAGGCGCATCAGTTTTCCCTCTCTGCCAGGGCACCGACTATGGAAGTTGCCTGTACCTCATATGATAAAAATTTTTCTCTAGCAACTAGCCCACAATCAACTATCTGTGGCGGAACAGTTATGGCACCGTACTATTATTCCCTCTCCCAAATGCTCAATCTGTAATTCACCAGTAGAAAGTTTAGATCACCTTTTCTATCAATGCCCAGCAGTTGGTTGCCTTCTGGAAAGTTTCCCAAATACACGGATCACTTCTCACCTCACTTTACATAGTCATTTTTTAGTACGACGCCAAGGGGATAAACTATTACCAACAATCTGGTCGTTCCTTTTATGGTTCATATGGTGTAACAGAAATCAATATCTTTTCCAAAAAGTCCATGAACCCTGGGAAATCATCCATTATAAGGCAAAGAGGTATTATCTCAGGATGTGTTTAGCACTAATGCAGCAATCACTTAAATTACAAAACAAAACTGTGCTTGAGATTTTGTGGCACCCAACTGCAAGTGGTTGGATTAAGTTAAATACTGATGGGGCAGTTGAGATTCATATGGGAATTGCAGGAATTTTCAGGGGTCCGTATGGAAATTTTGTTGCAGCATATTGTAAAAATGGGGGAGAAGGAACTAATAATATGGCAAACTCATGGCTGTATATTTAGGCATAAAAAGGGCTGTCCAGAATGGGTATCATAAACTCGTTATTGAAACTGATTCACATATCATTTTTAATGAGCTTTGCAGAGGAACCCAGAACATTTACCGCAAAATGCTGCTGCAGGAGTACCGAAGTTACTACCACTTTTTCCAGAGCATCCAAGTGCAATTTACTTACCATGGAGGAAACAAAGCAGCGGATCTCCTATCAAAGCATGCGTGTCAACTTTCACTTTTGGAGGAGGTAGTTTATTCTGCACCCTCAAGGTTTCTGGAGCATGTGCTAAATTATGATAAGCAGCGCAAGAGTGACGCTAGACTAGGCAGTGTAAATATGTTGCAGCAAGTACAAGTACTTCAGTAGCAATATGTGTTGCTGTGACGTGATTATAAATGTGTAGTAAGAGCGTGAAGTGTTTGGTGTGATATGTTTTAGGTATGTCTTGTAAGTCTGCCTGCTATGGCTTGATGTACTGAGTGTTTTGTTTTAGGAATATAATCAATGGGTCTTACCTTAACAAAAAAAAAACATAGCTCGAAAGGTCATACACGCTTTAAGGAAGTTTGGAGCAACGAATCAGCTCGGCAAATCGCAGGCATTAAGGAGACGTAGAACTAGACACGTCCACGGCTGACAGTACTTGGCCCCCGACTGATGCATCGGAGTGATTTCACTCCAGCCGCGCCTTGCGGCTAGTTTAACAGAAGTCACGGTGGATTTGCGAGTTATTTTATGAACTTTTAATTATTATTATTATTAGTTTCCTTATTTAATTTATTGTAACTCTTTAAGTATTCTTTTTAGTACGGATTTTGGGTATTTTTCAAGACCATAAAAGGCTTTAGCCTCCTTTTATCTTTTTTTTTTTTTTTTTTGCGTGAAATTTTAAACTTTTAATACTACCTTTCTTGGTTTTAATAGAAGTTAAAAGGTCTTTTCTATTTTTTTGAATCTCTGATTTAAATCTTAGGAATTCGTTCGTGTTGCTTATCCCTCATACCATGTGTTCAGTATCAATATATGATGTGTAAGTTGATTGCGAACGTGTATTCTTTGTAAACCATTCATGGCGTTTTGCCAAACGGATCCACTGATACTCGTACTAGCAAACATGAGAACAGCCTAATTACATCAGTCAAAAAAACTCATGCTTGTTATCCATTTTAGGTTCTCTTTCTACTCATCAAGTTGAGATCTCAAATCATAATGGCTATAGCATAGGACTTCATTACGTAAAACTTCTTTTTTCTTTAAGTTGGTTTTTGGCATTTGAACTATTCACCATTTACAACGACAAATTACAGAGTTTTTTTTTTTCCTGCTACAGAGAACTTGTCGAAGGAAATATATAGCACAACTGAAAATCTACTAAATAAATAGGATAAATGGTGACTCACATCTCTTACTAAAGTTTAATTAGCAAAAACAGAAATATTAAAAACTTGGTACTAAAGCATGTGGTATTTTAGTGACTTTCTTCTACACAATATTGCGACTTTTAAAGCATTGGCAATATCTGATTACTTATTTTATTTATTGCACAAGCACGTTTGAGTATTTTTAAATACAACAATTCAAGATTGAAAAATCCATGTATTTGAAGGAACAAGATAGGAATATTAGTGTTTGTCTTTTTCTTGGCTGAATCGTTTCATGTGTGAAGGTACAATAGTATTTGCTTTTGAAAAATATATAGAATGCACACCTATAAATGCTGTTGAATGAAAGACTTCTTTTTCGTACCTTTTACTTCTAATAAACATTATCTGTTAAAGAATTTTGAATCTTTTAGCGCATCTAAAAATATTGGTCTCCCCTAAAATTTCACAGAAATTTCTCTACTATATATGCCTATTTTTCTTTTCATTTTTCCTCCTCCTAATCGTTTAAATGTTGATCTGATGTTACGGCATACATCATTTAGTGGGAAAAAGAAAAAAATTAATGCCCGTCAATTAAACTATTTGCGTATGTTAGGGCATTGAACAAAAAATGATTTGAAGACGGTTTGCACATTTAGCCTTTTTTCTGAATTTCTCAGGGATTGTAAAGGATAAATTGTACAAGGCAATAAAACAAGTCACCGTTTATTTGAATTCATGATAATATGCGTGATTTATTTGCACTCGATAAATTGTTTTATTCATGTTAATGATGCATAGGGTAATTGAAAAACAAAAAAGAAATAAATTGCTCTTGATAAGTGGGGTTCTTGAATTACTCATAAAACTTCTCATGAAGTCAAAATAATTTGTTCCTCATCTTCTTTGGTGATTAGTGATGATGCAGCTGACAAGAAGATCAAATATTAGAGACATATATATTTGAAATATTTGAGACAGTATGTCGTTTATATCCAATTCTCGTTCATTTTTTTTGATATGTTTGAAATGCTTCGCGAGTCAAAACCGAGGATGCTCAATCGAGGTTATAAATTAAAACGTGCCTTAGAATTTAGAAGTTTTAGGAAACGCCATGAAGTCACCCAAATGATTTCTCAGCCAGCTTGCAACTTGAGTACTAAAGAGCCACGGTCTTCCATATGGCTAAATGGCCTCACTGTATCCAATTCATAGACAAAGAAATTATTCTCCATTTGAAGGTTAAATTACCGACTATTCTACACACTTGCCCTTTTTTTTTTTTTTATTTAGTATAAATAAACAGCTGCAAAGCTTACTGTGCACGAATCAGTTGGGATAATCAGTGCCAAAAATTTCAGTGACAATCCAGTATTAATCACAATAAGTTGACACATTATGTTATATTTAGTAAATTTCAAACCTTCAAGATAAATATTAAAGTGTGAATACAAAATGTCAGTTTATTGTGATTGGCACTGGATTGGCACTGAAATATGGCACTGGGGATATCAACCGTGCACGAATTACTATGATCACTGATCCAAGGAACCGAGCTAACAGTTTGAAGATTGATAGCTACAAAATCTCATTCATTGAAACGTTTTGTTATCTTGCCCACATGTATAATGCAATGCTTAAAGCTGAAGGTGCTTTTGATATTCAACTTTCACCACCAACAATAACGAGCCACAATCTACTCCAAGCAGCAGCTGTCAAGTGAAAGGTGGATGTCACCCTCAAATTTATTAATTTAAGACAGAGCTTAGACTCAATGAAGCACGAAAGCAAATTGCTGGATCCCGGAGAAAAAGAAAGCAGAACCACGTGATTTTTCCATCAAATAAGTTTCGGGTGTCCTAATTAGAAGATTCTCAATAAACATCTTATAAGCATTTTGCATTTAAACTTCAGACACAGATGAATTACCACACTAGAACCAACCCTGCTGGGCTCATTTCTAAAAGTGCCAAAGCAAGATTTACACGGTTGGACTTTAAACGAGCTAACATTAGTTGCAAAAATCGAGTTTTAATGACTTGCAACATGTGGTGACATTCTAACATAAGCAACGTTTGAAGATAGAACGTTGTCCTGTCAGGCTGTTCTTACACCTTTGAAACGGATAGTAGATATTTAGACAAACAAAATGAGAAATTAAACTACATCCAGTCAATATTGCACAAGTAATCAGTACCCAATAATCGACCACCAACTTCCAGGTAAATCTCAACAAATTTTGCTCAGATATGGACGTGGAACCCAATAAATCGTGATTCATGCTGTCTACACAAGAGTAATATAAAATTCTTAGAGAAAAACAAATATTAACAACGACATGTCCATCTCAAGCTTCTATATAGCTCATTAAGAACTAAGGAGGCACGTAGTCTTGATTGCAGAACAGCTTCAAACCTTGGTCTCTGAAAATCTAAATATTTTCCATGGCCAACGAGTCCAAGTTGCACGTAGTTATGTTACCTTGGTTGGCCTTTGGGCATATCATCCCATTTCTAGAACTCTCCAAATTCATAGCTCAAAAGGGTCACAGTATCACCTTTATATCCACCCCTAGAAACATTGAGCGCCTACCAGAACTCCCACCAAATTTCGCTTCATCTATAACCTTTGTAAAGTTTCCATTGCCCAAAGTTGATGGACTCCCCAACAATGTAGAGGCCACCATGGACATCCGCACAGATCAAATGTCCTTTACTGAAGAAAGCCTATGATCACCTTGAACCTTGAATTGACTCATTTCTTGAAGAACTCTATTCCTGACTGGATTATTCACGATTTTGCTTCACATTGGTTACAACCTGTCGCAGCTAAGCTCGGTATTTCAAAATCGTTCTTTTGTATTGTCAGTGCCTGGACATTGGGATTTTTTGGATCAACAGACATGTTGATCAACGGCACAGATTCAAGAACCAAGGCTGAGGACTTTATAGTCGCACCAACGTGGGTACCTTTTCAGACAAAAGTGGCTTACAAAATCCATGAGATTCATTGGGTACTGGAAGCTGTTAATCAGAACGTATCAGGCGCCTCCGATGCCTACAGGGTTGGAATGGTGACCAAAGGTTCAGACGCTATTCTTTTAAGATATTGCAATGAGTTTGAAGGCGACTGGGTGAAGCTGCTCAAGGAGATATACCCTAGTCCAGTGATGCCAGTGGGATTAATGCCACCCCAAGCGGACAATAGTGGTGATGAGACGAATGAAGCGTGGTTTCCAATAAAAGAATGGCTCCATAGTCAAAACAAAGCCTCTGTAGTGTACGTGGCATTAGGGAGTGAGGTGTCACTGAGTCAAACAGAAATCAGTGAGCTGGCTCTTGGGTTGGAACAATCTATGGTGCCATTCTTTTGGGTTCTGAGGAAGCCACCTGGCTTCAACCAGTCTGACTCAATTGAGTTGCCCGATGAGTTTGAAGAGAGAGTCAAGGGGAGGGGAATTGTTTGGAAAAGTTGGGCACCGCAGTTAAAACTACTAAGTCATGAGTCGATTGGTGGGTTCTTGACTCACTGTGGCTGGGGTTCGACCATAGAGGGACTCACATTTGGTCATCCACTTATTATGTTGCCCTTTCTGGCAGATCAAGGGTTGAATGCTAGGGTCCTAGAGGACAAGCAGGTGGGAATAGAAGTGCCAAGAAATGAACAAAATGGGTCATACACAAGAAACTCGGTGGCCCAGACAGTTAGGTTGATCATGGTTGAAGAAAAGGGAAAGAAATTTAGAGACAATGCAAAAGAAATGAGTGGAGTATTTGGAAACACAGAACTACACGATGCTTACATACACACGTTTCTTGAGTTTTTGGAGGATAATCGATATAAATCCAAGAACTGATTTTCACATGTACATCAGACACGGTTTCTCTGCTCCTCTAGATCTTCTAAAATGTTTTTTCTTTATCAGCATTTGTCTCTTATTTGATGGAGATTCTTAGGAACAAAACATCAAATGTCATGCCACTATAGATTGACAATTGCAAATACTTGTCATCGAATGCATTACACTATATCAAAAGTCAAATATCACTGGACCTTGCCTAGGTGTACAGTTCATTGTCAACATCAGCATCGAACTGTACAGCTAAATATTGACTTTGCAACCGAGATGTTATTGCCCAATGCTTGTATTAGATTATCCTAATATTCCTAGTCCAAAGCTATTTTTCTCAAAGGTACAGGGAAGGTTTCCAATATTCAACATTAATTTGAGATTATATCTAAAAAGGTCAAGTGTCTAGCAAGTAAAAAATCAGTAAGAACCCAAAATCAGTCAAAAGGATGCTTCTCATATATAACTTTAGGAAAAACCCACAACTAAATAAATCAGTTTAAGACTTTGGCTTATTGTACAATATGCACGGATGGCAAGAGAAACTGTCATGCACCATGCGATTCAACCTTGATCTAATGGTTTAAGATCCTCCATTATCCTATAAAGCTTTTCAAAATTTCTTGTAAACGCATTTTCAGAACCAACTACAGTAAGACCAAAAATCAAGGCGGGAAACAAAGCAACTAATAGCAGAACACTCCACACCCCAATGTGACAGATATTCTTGTTCAAAAAGTGAAAAAATGAATAAAAAATCAATTCTGATTCGCTGCCACGTATCAAAAGTCAAAACAGAGAACGGCCACACACACGCACACATATAAAGACATTCCTCTTAACCATTTATTCTCTCTGTCTCTCTCTCTCTCTCTATATATATGTGTGTGTGTGTGTGTGTGTGTGTGTGTGTGTGTGTGTGTACAATATCCAATACTAGTGCAGGAAAGGTGAAATTAGGACAAAAGAAAACAAAATAAATAAATAGATCTCATATACAACGGACATCAGGCATCTAAACCTACATGAAAGATTTAATAAAGATTCACTTGTAAAACTTTTTGACAAAATGGTCATTCTGTAACACAACGTTTACTCAGATTTGCATTCTAGAACTATGGGAAAGAAAACTTGTTAAAAAGTACCTTACTTATATACGAGAAGGTATTTAAACAACTACCGAATACTATTTGGCAGGTGATGTTAGCTTATTTTCTTCTGAATCATGCTTTAGTGTAGCATCCCCACCCATCAATTCTTGAAACCCTTCAACCTTTACGGGAGGAGCCCTAGCCATCCCCATGTTCCTGAAAAGGACACAAATGTTTGCAGAGATACTGTCAATTCTTCGATAATGTTCCTATATGAGTTAGATTTTTCAACAATCAAAGTTCCTTACGGTGACTGCATTTGAGGAATTGGAAGTGAAGACATGGGCCTGAACTGATTGCTGGTTTGTGCATGGTAAGATACCAATGCAGCAATTTGTTGCTGCCGTGACTGCTGCAGCTGGGGATGCCTGGAATTCATTGTAGCAAAGGTACTATTGTCCATTGGATAATCAGATGGATTTTCAACCTTGACTTCCACCATAGGTCTATCCTTGTCCATATTTACATTCATGTTCATACCAGGACGAGGCGTTGATTGTTGTCTTCTTTTCATTCTTTCCAATTGTTGATGCTGCTGAAAGGTCAGATTCTGGGGGTTAATCATCTGTTGAAGCTGAGGATGCAATTGCCTTGGAATCTGTATAGTCATAAAAATATATGACTACAGGTGTCACATTTATATAAAAATGTCATTTACTTGGAGACTAACGGGAAGACTTGGCAGATAGCACACCCAAAATATAGAATTTCAGAAACCCAAATAAAAAATTTTAACCAATTTTATTGAGCCAACTTACATTGTTACTCAATCAAATGAGAAGCACAAGGACAAAAGATAACAGAAAGTCAAAGATGAGACAAGAAAAAGGACACAACAGTATGCCTTTTCCTTATATGGACAATTCTCCTGCAATTTGCATCGTGTTAAATAGCCTTGCATGATTGTCAGGGATGATGAGTACACCTAACGCAACCATAAATTACTAGACAAATTCATGCTGTTTAGACAGCCCTTCAGAGGGTAAAGGGTTAGTGAAAACAGTAGCAAGACAGCTTATATGAAAAGTTCATCAATTACAATCTTGTGATTTCCCAAAAGCTGATTAAATCATAATTACAGTAATGAAGCATGGTTTCATATTCTATATACCTGCTGCGATGGCCTGATTGGACCTTGGGGCTGTGATTGCAATTGCAACTGCATTCCCTGTACTTGTTGCTGAGTTTGCGGTATAGAGTTCCTGGTAGTAGTATCCTTCACAAGCTCAGACAGACTGTTAACATACAGAAATCCATTAGAATCATATTATCAGTTAAGTGCATAGGTCATCCTTTAAATAGTTGTCACATCAATAATACATCTTCTTTCTCCTAATAATAGATAAAAATGTGCATGTAAATTGGCTATCAAAAGATTCTTTCCCTGAAATGATACACTACCAGATTCTGCATTTGCACATGCATCATGCAATAAGGTTTGTTGCTAAGATTAGAATTCAATGTAAATTGTTTCTAATTATGTAATTCAGCATCATAAGCATTCATGTATAATCAAGAAACAGTGTACACTAACAACTACAAAAATGAAAATTCAAGACTTCATACAATCTGATATGACAGGGGTTTGCCACTCACCTACATTCCGTAGTGTGAAGGAACATCTTCAATAACTCCATGGCCGAGCATTGCTTTTTGTAGCTATCAGAAAGTAATTTTAATGTCTGACCTAATTTGCGTACACGGCAGCTCAATAACTGAGACAAAACTTCCAATGAAACTTCTGAGGAACCTTCAAACCCAACTTTAGATAGGAAACGGGCTATCACCTTCTGTGACAGCTCTGAAGCTTGCTCTTGACCCAAAGTTTCCTGCGCCCATCATATCCACTCTTCCCACGATTTTGATTTCCTCCTGGATCCATGCTGAGGTATTCTGGTCTGATACCTAGCCTCTCAATCATGATAGGGCTCTTGGTTACAATCTGCGGTAAGGTGTCTAGAACCCCATTGAACTCCACTTTTTGGTTGAATGGAACTCTACGTTTCTGCAGGACAGCAGTATCTGGTACACAATTCATAGAAAACATGGTTTCAGGGAAAAATGGTGCTTCATCATCAAGTGCATTGCCGTCCTCTACTATCGAGGTTAACAGCACATTTGACGCATTGTCTAACATGGAATTGCCAACACCAATGTTTTGATCTACCTTGAAGGCAACTCTCTTTCTCTTGTGGTTTTCAGCAACCCTAAGATATGTATACATCTGTTCAGGTGTTCTTTTTTCTGTTTCCTGATCCCCGAATGACAGTCTATATGATTTACTTGCTCTATATTTCTCAAAAAACTGAGTATACCATGTATCAGGTAATTCTTCAAACTTGAACCTTTGGGGCAAAGAACCAATTTCTGGTTCAGTATATCTCAATCCAACACCAAAAGATGATTTACTCTGAAGAAAGAAAGAGTAAATAAGTCGGTGAAGCCAAAACAAATTGTGGAAATGGAGAGGGGTATCAAAATTCATAAAGACCACTTGCGATGATCAGTAAAGCATGAAGAAGAAAAACTTCTTTTTTTGGAGCATATGGCAAGCAAATATTATAATCAACAAAGAAATGCAATATATAAAACACAGGTACCATAAAAGCACAAATGCAATATATAAAACACAGGTACCATAAGAATCTCTACCGACAAATATACAAAGAGAACCCATTTAAAAATAAACCTAATTATTCTAAACTTCAGAAGAAGTAGACTTCAAAAGCTTAAGCTGTCGGAAATAGCTTTCAACTAAGTTATAAAAGTGGTGCATACAATACGAATGAATAGTCGGGGAACTAGGTTAGAAAAGGAACGTATACAACATGAATGAAGAGTCTGGCAATACACACCAATTAACTCTCATCTGTCGGTGCTTCATCAGAGGTGATTTGACAAAGAAAACAGAGATATGACCTAACCAAAATCTGAACTAAGTCATTCACATTGGCAATAATCAAGACAAGTAATGAGAACACCAAGATAAAAAAAACCAATAAATCGTTGCAAGTGGTAAATGAAATAATCATAAGAAAAAGACTAAAATAAAAATCAGGCTGCCTTTCACTGACATTAGTACAAACTCTTCTTCTTTTTTGAAAAAACAAAAATTACAGTGTTGACTAAGCTCCCACCATTTATTCGCAAGGAACTACAACTACAATCACCCAATTAGATTCAGAATTAGAATATCATTTAAACCTTCCAGCAGAAAATCATTCATAATAATGACGAAGTTCAACATTCATCGTTTACAAATTGATACTCAAACACAAGTCATCCAGACACGTGATAAAAGCTCTTCCTCTCTTACAAGAGCCATTCAGAGTAAAATTCAAGCTTTAAACTTTCAAGTCTCCATCCCGCTAGGCAATAAAACTTCTTGGATGCTTCAGATTTTCGAAGCAATTTCACTCTCCTCGCAACAAAAATCACAAACAAGAAAACAACAGAACCATTTCTATTTCACATTCAAAAATAAAAATAAAAAACTCAAAACACCCAAAAGAAATTCAAAGATTAAAAAAAAAAAAAAGATAATCTAGAAAAGGAGGAGAGTTCCTTTAACAAACTCAAACCTTAGACGACGTCGCATTTGCAGAAGAAGAAGAAGCAAGAACACCATCCGGCCGTTGAGCAGCTTCCTCCAAAGTGAAGTACACGTCATCACCGTGCAACTGCAAATCTGAAAACAAAAAATAAAATCACTCCACAAATTTATTAAAAAACAACTAAAAATAACTAATTCCGCATATTTTTTCCGTACAATTTGGATTCAGTTTCGAGATTGCAATCGAGGACAATGGAGACGATGATAATTGGGGATTATTAGCAGGAGATCGGAGGAAGAGAGATATAGAGGCTTTATCGAATAGGAGAGCGCGTGCTCGGAGCTGGAGGTGGAGTTGAGCCCTAGTTTTAGCCGAGTCGGCGGCGGAGGAGACGGAAGAGGAGTCGGAGGGGGAGTCGGCTCGCATGAAGGCGTCCCAAGCCGAAGGAGAAGAGAGGGAGTGAATGAAGCTCGAGTAGAGTGAGTCGCCGAGCCACATGCGCCATACGCCGTGGCTCTCCAGCTTCCGAGCCAGCTCGTAGCCTTTGCCGTCTTCTCCGAGTAAAGCCATCTTTTCTCTATCTGTGTGTGTTAGTGTGTGAGAGAGACGGAGAGCGATGGCTTGAAAACAATGACGGGTGAAACTTCCGGTCGGGTCAACGGTTCCGGGTGGGTTTAGTTGTTTATGGAATTTGATTAACGGATAACTTGGTCCTTTCTTTTGGACTAAGGGTTAGTTAATATCAAAAACTCTCTTTTAACGTTTGGTCAAAATCACAGTTTACTCCCTAATATTTAATTTTTCTCATTTTATTCTCAATTTCAGTACACATCATTAACTTGACAATTAAAACATTACAAATTGACAAAAATGACCATCTCCTAAATAATTTTTCTAATTACTAACTCTTTATACAGATGAATATGAAATGGAATGTATATATCTAAATTCACTACCCCTTCTTTTCTAAACTCATAAATGATACCTTATCTTTTCTTTAATTTTTTCTTTTTCTTTTTTATGTTTTAGGTCCAAAACTAGCCATAAAAATTGAAACACTTTCACCAAAAAAACATTAAGAAAAAAATCTATTCCCTTTCGCTAAAAAATATTAAGAAAAAATCTATTCTTTAGTCTAATACTGTGGTTTTTTTTTTTTTTTGGGACAAGTTCTTCGATGGTTTAACCTTCAAAATTCTCATAATACTTATCAAATACAATTTTTGATAGATCCTTGGTGTATAATAAGAATTGAGGCTTATCAAATAAATTTAGAAGTGATGAGCTTTTAAAAGTTTTTTGGATAATTTTTTTCTTTTTTTTTTAATCAAGTTGCAAAGATGAAAGTGAGAAATAACTTGTAATTTGAAAAATTATTTTGGAAGTGGCATTTTTGTCAACTCACAAAGTTTTAATTGTTAAATTAATGAGATGGAATAAAATTGGGGATAAAGTGAGATAAATGTAAGATTAATGGGTAAACTGTAACTTTGACTAAACATTAAAGGGAGTTTTTGATTGGACTAATTGAGTCGCATGGGATGTAAGGGTGACAATTTCTGATAGAACCCAAAACATAATACATATTGTGATAATTTCCAACACGATCCTTAAACATGATACGAATGTAACACGAATATAATATGTTTGAGTTAAGACTAGACGAGTTCGGGTTAGAATCGGGTTGAACTCGACTAAGCCCTCAATTAAGCAAGTCAAGTCGGGTCCTTAACGAGTTGACCCGTTTGACCCAACTAACACCTAAAAACTTAATAAAAAAAGGTTTAATAAAACATAACTGAGGATAAACAACTTGGACTAAAAATTTTGAAACCAGCTATTGTTTGTTTTAACGTTTAAGAAAAAAAAAAGGGAAGACAATAATCAAGCATTTGTTCCACGACGTTCTTTACTTATTTATCAGTATTTCTGCAGCTCTTATTTTATTTTTCTTAAGTATAATGGTCAAA
Source organism: Mitragyna speciosa (assembly GCA_024721245.1). Classification (NCBI taxonomy): domain Eukaryota; kingdom Viridiplantae; phylum Streptophyta; class Magnoliopsida; order Gentianales; family Rubiaceae; genus Mitragyna; species Mitragyna speciosa. The sequence goes on from JAMWEH010000945.1 coordinate 684,783, forward strand.
CTATAAAAGCTTTTTTAATATTGTGCATTTTTTTTAAGTGCCCAAAAGTAAATTTAAAAGATAGTAGATTAAGAAATTTAAGAACCCAAATAATGATAGAGGAAAATGAGATTTTCTTTTTTTAATTTCTTGTTGGTTATTTTATTTCAGGTGATCCATGAACCCATCAACCCGTGGCAAATTGTATTCGGGTTAGGTATATTGACCTGTCATAGGTTTGTGGGTTGAGTTCGGTGCAACGGCTTTGTTGTTATACTTAGATTTAACTCAACCCATCAACCCGTTATCCAACCCGATTACTACCTCTACATGAGAAGCCCAATGAGTTTTACGGTTTTTGTTTTTTAAAAAATTAGGAAAAGAAAAAGAAATTTTGATATTACACATGATAATGTGATAAAAAAATTAACTAGTTTTTGCTGTAATTATTTGTTACTTTTAATTGAGGCGTTGTGTGTATATGAAATTAGTTATGAAACCGTTTGTTGCAAGGAATTTTGAGATAACGGGATAGATTGCTTTGGTGGAATTGAATATTGAGAATTGTGCTTAAGCTTTACAAGTATAATATTTAAACTACTTAAAATTTTTGTACAGTTAATGTGCTGCAAAAATGCTAAATTTGTTAACGTTCAAAAGTATAAATTATTCTTTCAGCTTCTCAATCAAAAATAACAAACTAAGCATTATTAATTGTATTACTTGACAATATCTTCATCCAGTCCCTACAAGATTTGATTTGCCAAATACGACTTTTACAAAATAAACTTATTGAAGTGAACATTAGCAAGCGTGACTTAAAATAGTTGAACATATTAACACACCTTAACTTAGAATATCCTATTGCAAGTGTTACTACACAAATTTATACCTTATGACGTGTCCGAACTTGTCAGCTTCCTTAAGTGAGCAAATCTGGACGAACTGGATGGTCTACAACACAAAAATGTCGAAAACACGTACAGGCTTGTTTTCTGTTGTGTCTCCAATACTTACTTAAGTCAGTTGAGGATTCTAGACAAATAGCTTAGGAGATTTTTGAGCATAATAGTGTGCATAGCTTACAAATGAAACAGTGGAGGGCTTTTATAATGGTGGAGAGGAGTGAAGACCATGAAAATATGTGCAGTAGACTTACAGCTTAGGTAGCATAAGTCAGCTGTGTCAATTTATAAAGTCCGCATGGTAGGTGTCAGAGTTGTCACCTTGCTTAGAAGCTCGATAGCTATTTTATTGACATGTTCAAAAAACAGCTCGAGCCTTAGAAGTCAAAGTATACTAGGGTGACATTTGATCTGAATTGACATCAGCTAATTTGGTATCCACAACTTTTTGTTTTTTTTTTTCTTGGTAATCCTATACTATTACATGGGATAAGGGAAAATTTGACATCAATGGGATTCGAATCCCTGGCCTCTGAGGTTAAATCATAAAACTCTAACCGCTTAACCTTCTATTCGTTCCCAGTATCCACAACTTCCAATGTCACTTCCTTTTGACATTTTGGACATGCCTTGTAGTGTAATTGAGTATCAAATTTAACCTTTAAAATTGTGACTTTACATTTAAAAACTAGCTTTTCTTTGTAGTAATAATAATTACGTCCATTAAGAGATTGATATGTTTAGTGTTTTTAACATAAGTTAAAAGTTACAGTAGTTATAGTGTATCAATTTCAGTAGTAGACGTTGGAAGGTAAACTTGTACCCAATATTTACTATTTTTGAATATTAATTATTCAAGGCCTTCCTGCGTTTTAGGAGCATGCGGCATTTCAACATGCTGGGAACTGTTACCCATCGATGCTAAGTAACAGTGTAAATACGGCTAGGTATATTTAGTAAATCCAAGTATATTAACAAAAAACATAGTAAAAAATTTAGGCTTACCAATTTTGAAATTTTGCAATTTAAAAAACACTTAGAGTCACGCACACTCTCATGGCACATTGGCCTTGATGATAATAAAGAGTATGAACCTTAATTATAATTTTCAAAATATGTATCTAATGGAAAGGATCAGAATCAAAATTATATATGAGATATGAATTATGAAAATTGGCAGTTATCTCTATTTTTTTTTTTTACAGTGACCAAGGAAATGACAAGTATGAACGGTTGTGTAGATGTTGCTATAATATCATCCTAGTTTGACTTGTTACTATGCTATGTAAAGTTACCTTCATTTTTGTTACCGGTTCAGTAGAGGTTGAATTATTCGATAAGAAGAGGGGCAAGTAATGGCAGCATTGGTAGAAGGGGTTGGTTCATTGATGAATGCTCAACATGCAAAGATTGTAGCAATTGTACAGGGACTTCAGTGGGCCATTGATTCCAGCGTTGATAATTTAGGAATAGAAGGCGACTGTAGTACTATAATGCGGAAGCTGAATATTGCTACTAAAGATTTGTCTACTCTTGGACATTGGTTTAACTTTGTTCGATAGCTACTGACTTCTTTTAAATCAATCCATGTTTTACAGATTTGTCGATCAACAAATAATTCTTCCCATGTGTTAGCCAAATTCGCTTTGAATTCTGAGTCTAGATCAATCTAGTGGGATTCTTTTCCAACGTTTATACTTAATGTTGTTTCTAATGATTTAATAGAGTAATTAATTTTCTTTTTAAAAAAAATAGAGGTTGAAATATATAATTTAGATGGGTACTATTTTCAAAATACAATGAATCTAAATTACGTTCAAAAGATAAAATTCCATATATAATAATTACTGAGTGTTGCTAATTTCAACACCATTTTTTTTCCCTTTCAATCGACAACTTCTATTCTGTTCATGTTCTAGCTTATTCTGAGAAGGAGCCCAATTGAATCACGAGGATCATCGGACACTAAATCACTGTTAAACCAGATGGGTGCAATATGCACCTAGTGTTTTAGAAGCCACATGTTAATGGTAAATAGATAGGAGGCAAAGTTTGAATCATTGGCCTTCTATCCTCACAAAGACTTAACCCTTTTGTGGTGGCCTATCATGTTTGTCTCCGATTTCATTAGTTTTGGTTACTTCAACATTGGGCTCATTTTTTAAGATTCTTCCAACAACATTTGCAAAATTCATAAAACCATTTTTAATGAGTCTTCCAACAATTTTTCAAGATTCATATAACATCCACAAAAAATAGTTTTATGTTGACAATGTCAATTAATAGTGCAAACTAATAGAAATCCACATTCTTGAGATTAATGTAGCTACCATATGATCACCCTATATTAATAGTGCAACGTTCACTATATAGTTGCAATGCTAACATTGCATTGTAGTAAATAAAGTAGATAACCAACCCAACCACCAACCCAACTTGGTTGGGTTGGCCACCGTAAAGCTTTTAAAGGCTATGTGGGGTGGGAGGTCAAGGGTTCAAACCTTGCCTCTCATCAAAAATCCAAATGGGTGCATAATGATCCTGTTTTGTTTGATGGTAGTTCAGTCCCCATCGGTTCTCCCGGGGCTTAGTTGGATTCCTATGGTTAGAAGTAAAATAGTATACTGTTGACTATTGACAAAAAAAATAATAATAAAGTAGATATATGTGCACGATTGGCTAACAAAGAAAATTCTTGAACACTTGCATGTTCATCCTGTATAACCATTTTTAAAGCAATTATATCTCTGGTTTTTGTGTTAGTCCCATCCCAAAGGGGTGTCACTCTCGCCTTTATCTTCTTATAATCATTTTTCATGGACAATTCATTCAAAAGCTTTTAATTTGCGTTCATGATTTTCTGCAAGAAAATTGTAATTAAAATGCTCTTAGTCTAAAATAATTGCAATGAACATTCTTTTCCATGAACATAGTAATTTTGAAATCCACAAGCACAAAATTGAATGTCACATATTTTAATGTTATAAACAACCACGCAAAGTACAGTGGCCAAGGAACGCCCAAGCGTTCCCCTGCCACCTGACCATGCGTTCCCCTACCACCCTGACTTTGGCAATTAGGAAAAAATCAGAGGGAAGCAGGGAGGACCAAAGTCAGAGATTTGGATTTCGACCTTAACAGTTAGTTAAAAATAGGAGTAATGAGGGGATGAGAGGTTAGGCAGGTATATTGGAAATCACACTCCAAATTGTATACGGTAAAAAGTTTGGAAATCACATCCCACAGCAAATTTAAGATAAAAAGTTTGGAAATCACATCCCACAGCAAATTTAAGAGGCTCAATCCAATTATTTGATGGGAAAAAGAATAAAGTAAGAATGTTATAGTCTTTGAATACCATAGAATTTGAATTGTATTCAGAAACTCATGGAAATACCCAACAACAGGTATGGGCAAAACCAAACGTGCCCTAGATAGATTTCTTCATGAACAGCAAAATCATGGGCCAACAGGAGGCCCAGCCCAATCGTCAAAACGGGAAATAAAACCAAAAAAACGAAAAACAGATTAATACCTAAAACCCTAGTCTTCTCTGCCCAAGCTCTCCCCTCTCCTCCAGGGTTTTCACCGCCGCTGCCACCGCCATCAGAAAATGGAGGTGGAAAACCTTTCTTCTTCGCTTCCCACAAAACCCAACTTCCAACCCTTAAAAGCTCACGAAATCTCCTCCGGCGAAGTCCAATTCCGCAAAATCACTGTCCCACCTCACCGCTACACTCCTCTCAAGAAAGCCTGGATGGAAATCTACACACCCATCTACGATCAGATGAAAATCGACATCCGAATGAACCTCAAAGGCCGGAAAGTCGAGCTCAAGACCAGACCCGACACCCCGGATATAAGCAACCTCCAAAAGTGCGCCGACTTCGTCCACGCCTTCATGCTGGGGTTCGACGTGTGCGACGCCGTTTCGCTGCTGCGGCTGGACGAACTGTACGTGGAATCGTTCGAGATAAAAGACGTCAAGACTTTGAGAGGGGAGCATTTGTCGAGGGCCATTGGGAGATTGTCGGGAAAGGGAGGGAAAACTAAGTTCGCCATAGAAAATTCGACGAAAACGAGGATTGTAATAGCGGATACTAAGATTCATATATTGGGTTCTTTTGCGAATATTAAGATTGCTAGGGATTCACTTTGTAGTCTTATTTTGGGATCTCCTGCTGGCAAGGTTTATTCCAAGCTTAGAGCTGTCACTGCCCGTTTGGCTGAGCGGTTTTGAATTCTTTATTGCTTTAGCCGAAAATTAAGGTTATTCTATTGTAAGATTAGTTACTTTGAGGAAATGAGTTTTGGGGTTATATTTTTGTGAGCTACTAATATTATGTTGAGGATCATAGAATGTGATTATGTCGGAAAAAAGTTGATTATGTTTGTCTGAATTACTCCTGATGGGCTCGATTTGAGATATTAATTTAAGGTGCACATTTTGTCTCAATTTTACTGATTGCCTGCCTCTATTTGAGATGTGAATTTATGGTGCAAATGATAGTTCTAGATCATTGTGGGCATTTCATTGTGTATTGTTGTGATGATTTGGGTACTTTATGTTTAGTTTCATGACAAGAGTTGAGAGTTTGAATGCTTGCGTTGATCATTCCAAAATAATTAGATGCCATCCTGAACAGGTGTTTTATCTCTGTGTATGAAGGTTATCAATTTGTGAATGGAGAACTGATCTGTTTAAGAAGTACTAGTGTTTATGCTGCTTGTTCCATATCGTATCAATAGGACAGTGAAAGCGCTTCTGATCTGTTTGTGCCTCTTTGTGCATTGCATTCCGGATTCCAGTTGTTTTAGGTATCCTCTCTTAGGATGGATAACATATGATTGGCAAGTACAAGGAAATATTGGTTGTTTGGAGTAGTAAAGATGCGTGTTCCTTTCCGTTTCCTCTTGAACAATGAGCGAGAAATTGCGCCCTTTTTTTGATTCGCTAGTTAGTTCATTTGTGATTTTAAATGGATGTGAAAATTGGGGGCAAATACGGCTGCTATCTTTTTTTGAATCTATTGTTGGCGACGAATTCATCAAACTGTTGCTGTAGCCTTCTTTAATTCTGTCCAGCCTCCATGTGATTACGGATGCAACTAAATGTGCTTTATTTTGATGACCGAAAGTTGGTCTAAACGTGGTTTATTTTCAATCTATTGTTGGCGACGAATTCATCAAACTGTTGCTGTAGCCTTCTTTAATTCTGTCCAGACTCCATGTGATTAGGCGATGCAACTAAATGTGGTTTATTTTGATGACCGAAAGTCAGTCTAGGACGATTGTCGAGTAACTTTTGCTGTCATGATCATTTTCTGAGGTACAAAATTTATGTGATCTAGTGGAGAATTTGGAGTTGCAGGTTCTCCAGCCGTGCATATGAATAAGGAATGTCTGATATTTAGATAACTTAAGACAAATATTAGAGACTGTACATCTGCATTTGGGTTTTTTATCATGTTGTTAATTTGGAATGGATCTTACTGTGTATTTGGTTGCTAATCACTTTGTTGTTTAGGAATGGATCTTATTGTGCATTTGGCTGGTGTATTATATTGTTATTTTGGTATAGATGTTATGGAGGAATACGAGATATGGGGTACTTGTAAGAATCTTGTACTAACTCTTTTGCTCCATCTGTTCTGCACCTACTCCATCTTGTAGATTCTTGAATGTATTAGATTAGGATGAAATTGTCATGTCACTTGTGCTGTGCTTGAATAATTAGCTGATCCATAATTTTGTTAACCTTAGACAATGAGTTTCTCATGTGGGACTTGGTTCGACCATCATCACCACCTCACCGCAGAATGCTTAATTCATTTAAGGCACTTCAAAGCATGCAAGAGGAGGCCTCATTATATTTTGTACAAATGTACCAGCATCATGCTTTTGTTTCCACATGTTGTTGCCTTTTCCTTGTTAGTACGACTTAATTTGAGCCAAGAAGGAAAGCTCATCAGTTGGAACAACTGAACCATGAATCCTTTTGGAGGCAACTTAACCAATCCAAAATTTGGTTTTTCATCTTTGTTGCACCTTACCCATCCATCTCTTTCCAATTTTTCCAGGTTGGTGCCCCACCTTGAACTCCGTCACCAAATCGTATGTAGAGCTTGGAAAGCATGTAGGATTGCGTAATCTTGTACATAAAAATTGATGTTGAGGCCCACCATTAACTTTCACTTTAGCCCCAAACAATTCTTAACTAGGCAAAAAGTTGTTCTTTTGACACATACGTTAAAAGAAAATGTTTTAGATTAGTCCATGTAATTAACTCCTCAAACTCGTAGCTGTTAAAAGAGTTGGTACTAAAGTTGTACTGATGCACTTGACCTCTCTACTTGTGCAACCATTTGAGAATTATCATTCTTGATTCTTTTGATACATGATGACCGAGTGGAAAAATGTTCAGCCATAATAAGAAAAAGAGATTGTTATCAAACCATGTAGACTACTGTTCTGAAGAATTTCATCCCTTGTGATTTAACTTCTGCCTAAATTCACTCTAAGGAATGAGTGAGGGTCCCCCTAAAAGAGTCAAATGTTGCCACTCTGCTTTGTGGAACCTCAACCTTTGTAATCAACTCCATGCCTATTTCACTTTGAAAAAGTTTAAGGGTCCCCCTAAAAAGAGTCAAATGTTGCTACTAAGCAGTTGATCAGTCAAGAACCGGCAGAAAAATTGACGACTTCTTTAAACCTTTCATTAGAATATTCTGTTCTGTTATTTTATTGACTCAAATGCCTTCTGAAGCACTCCCACAATTCTGTTAAACGCACTTCTCTAACTGATGGGATTGGTGGTGAGGTTGGTGGGTTCTTTGTTTTGGATGCATACATGTGTTTTACAAGTAGTATATGAGATATTTTTATTTATCCTTGAACCATTTGTACATTGTAGCAGGTTAGTTCACCAACTAAACGATGAATCTTAAGTCCTTGTTTGCGCCTGAGATGGTGATCTTGCTGATGAGAAGTCCATATAACTAATTCATTGACGACTTTAGAAGGATATATATAACTAATTCATTAACTTTTAGTTTTAAAATTCCGCCGTTATTGATGGTATAATAGTGGTTTAGCCATAGATTTTTCTACTGACAAGAAAGCGTTGTATTTATCATGAGTTTGACCTGAAACGAACTCAAGATATAGGGTAACCTTAATGGAATATATACAAGTTAGTAATATTTTTTTTGCCATAAATATTACTACCCCTTTTGGCTGTTAGAAGAAGAGGTGTGTCCAGCAGAAAATGTCCAAATTACTACAACCTCATCGTTTCTAAAACAAAATTATATTCAGAATAAAAGCATAGATGGACTGTAAACACTAGTATCTTAAGACAAATATTTGCTTTCAATCATAACTGAAAATTGTTTAAAAAAAAAAAAATACCACATTTAAACTCAAACGGGAACATATGATATCTTGGACAGGATATATTTGTCCTAATAACCTACCTGATTATAAAGAAACATTTTTTTTTTCCTTTGAATGATTTACACATGAAAATGGCTGTTAAGAATTGAAGGATCCACAATTTTTAGATGGCTAATTTTTCTTTAAAAATTAAAATGCAAGGACCAAAATATCTCCAAACCACTAAGCACAAGAAAGGACTAACAAGGTGCTAATTTTACCTTTCTATACAGTAAAAACTTCAAATGGTAAACCTACAGCATAGATATTCGATAAACATCCTTTTCACCTACCAAGTGCCAAACTGAAATTTTGGCATGCAGCCGAGTCAATAACCCTATCTAACATTAAGCCTCAAAATTCTCATGACCAATTTTTACCCAACTGATTGTAACTTCTTGTGTCTTTATTCTGTTGCATGTGATATTTGTATATATCCTTTTCTTTCCTTTTCTCTTTTCTTTTTTTGGTGGAGATTATTTATCCATTTACCTGTTTATATGTATATCAAATATTAAATTAATTTCCTTTCAAGAAAATTTGCCTAGCAGAAAATGGAGCAGATTTAATAATTCAACTAGTCTTGAAAATTAATATAATTAGATTATTGAATGAAAGAATAGGATAAGTGGATCAGATGTACCTCAACAATTTTTCATATAATATTCGAATTCGATTGAAAGATGATATCTTGGGACAAATTAGTCCATGAAAATTGGCTTGATTTTGTAGATGAAAATAAGGAAATGACATGACGAAGAAATGAAGCAAGAAAGCAATTATGAAGCAAACAAAATTAACATTAAATCCCACAAATTTTATTCTTGAAAGTAATTTTTTGATCCATGATACTATAGTGCATCCGACATTTCTTTCATCCTTCCTTTTTTTTCATCTCTTAGAAAAAGGAAATGGTGTCATGTCATCCTCCTATTGTTACATGTCCAAAAATTGAATATGTTATGGACCTCTTTTCAACTTTTTGAATAAGTTTTTATCGATTTTCTTAGAGGTTTAAATGTAGACATTAACCTAATTCCACAAAAACTATTATTCCATTTTCAAATTTATGCAAATATCTTCCCCAAAGTTTGAGATTAAGTTACAGATCTTAATGCCAGCAAATAAAATCTTTTTAAATAGGAAAAACCACCTTCGTACATTCACTAGAAGGGGGGAGAAAATGATTTGTGCAATATTATCGAAGCAATGAGAAAAATTAATATTAACTTAATTCGAGAAATACAATCGCGTTGAATTTCCAATGTCATGATAAGTATAATCAAATCCAAAAAAAGAATATGTCAATGTAATTTTTGGAATTATATACTGATTTTATAGTACTATAAAATGGAAAACTATATATAACTATTGACTAAATGATTACGAAATAGAACGTTAAGTACATACTTTTCTAGCTACTATAACCATAAAGACATGTAGAATTTTTAGGTAATCTAACTTTTTTTTGTATTTTATTTATGTTTTTGGTAGACTAAATTTACCCTTTACCTTTATAGATGTTCGGATTTGAATTGCTCTATCATGCTACAATACAAAAGTACAAAATTCCCAAGCAGCCAACCATGGATGAACAAATACTTTTCCCTTCTTTATCTCATAGTGGAGACAAAAACAACTTAATACTAATAATTTTGTCTAGAACTCTCAATGATCTTCAAACAAAAAAAAAAAATTTTTTTCTTGGAAATAGTTTTCTTTCTCCCACTTCTAAGCAGAATAAAAAAAAAAAATCAAAGATGGCGCCAAAAGTTGACATTTGAGTAATTATTATATATTGAATTGATTTTTCCAAAGCAAACCTAAATTCTAAGTTGAGTATGACATGAAAAAGAAGAATTTGGCCTCCACACATTACCCAAAATAGCCTTAATTAATATCAAATATTTACATCCGTTGGTTGGGTTCGTTATCGCACTTTTTGTGCCTGTATTAGTAGCGGTAGTTGCGCCAACAATCGCGAATGTAATAAGTAACGGCAGAGATTTGATCAAAGAATTTTAGAAATATTTGTGTTAAAGTGCATGAAAATGCTAGGTTGATTCTTGCCTTATTAAGGAAATAATACATCATCTTGAGAAATCTTCTCGATCTTTTTTGATATGTTAATCTTATGTTACCTCGAAATGCTGTGGTGACGAAAAGTTTAGTATGTTTTTAAAAAAAGTTGTAAGTTTTTTGTAAACTTATTGATTTTTACTATAAAAGCTTATTATTTGTTTTGAAAGTCGTGAAAATGAATAGTTACCGTATCATTGTTTCCAGGGACATATTTACATAGACCGGATCCATGTGGACCCTGTGGTCCAGAATGAGCCACCAAGGCTCGCCAAACCCTGGTGAGTTTTGGTGGCTCATTTTGAACCACAGGGTCCACATGGACCCAGTCCATTCAAAAATAATCCTTGTTTCCCACTAAATTAGATTATGATGGGATGGTTCTAAGTAAAGAAATTTCTTAAAAAAATAAAAATAAAAAATATGATAACAAATTTATGGACTTACCAGATAAAAAAAGGTAATTAAGAACAATGTTGGGAAATAATGAATAACTAAACATAGGCATATCATTAGTTATTACAAACAATAAAAAAGTAATTTGTTTTGTTTTTGTTTTTAATTGTTTTGAGGTTGTTTATAAATATATAGTACTAGAATATAATCCATTAACACCACAAAGCTGGTTTTCTGTTTTTGAGGATTTCCCTCTAATACAAACGAGTCCTCTCTCTTCTTCTTCTTCTTCTTTCTCTTGCTCAAAAGAATAACAACCTCCACAAGATATTCCATTTCCATCTTCCTTTCTCTCTTTCTTCCATTCTTTCTTTTTCAAGAAGAAGAAGGAGAAGAAGAGAGAGAGGGGTCAAATGTAAATCTTCCTGGCATTCATTTATATTCTCCACTATGCAACAGCAAAAGAAGAAAAATTATCTTGAGACACCACCACATGTGTTGATTTGAAAGCCTTTTGATTTGCATTTGATACAAAAATAATAATCCCAGTCGGTTCATCTTAACAACCTCCCATGGATGGTATGTAATCTGATTAATGATTCTTTTTTACCATGTAATAATTATTGCATGTGTTTCTTGTGTGTTCTCTCTGTTTTTTCTTTCTTTTTTTTTTTTTGGTGGGGAAAATGTCAATGCAAATTATGATATTTTGGCCATTTGAATCGTTTTTTGAGATGGAATTTTGTTTGAAGTTATTGTTCAGGTGCAACTTGTATGAAAAAGGAAAACCGAGCCAATTCAAAAATGGAAGTAAAAGAAGATGTGACCAAAAAGGATGGAGAAAATCAAGAAACAGAGGAAGCAAAAGAATTAATGATGTACAAGAAAAAGAAGGGATATATGATTGATGAGCAAGAAGCTTCGCCAAGGGGGGTATTGGAGATTCCAATATCATCAGGTTCTTCAGATTCTGATCATAGCAGCATTAGCAGCGGTGAAGGGAGCAGTAGTTTCGGTTCATCTTTGGATGAAAAGTCAGCAGCAGTTGTTGAGAGAGATGGTACTGTTTCGAACAAGGATAATCATGTTGTGCAGTGGAAGAATTTATTTGATAATTTTAAGAAAAGATCAGTGAGGAGGTTTTCGATTGTTCCATTGTTGTGGGTTGGACAAGAATTCACCAAGAAGAGTGGAAGGAGAAAGTTGGGCCTCAACAACCGCAGTTCTGAGATAAACCTCGACTGTGGAGATATGATTGTGCCTAAACCATCTTGGAGGAATTTTAGCTATCAAGAACTTGCTGAAGCCACTGATAATTTTAGCCCTGGTAACAACTCAAGTTTATGGCTTTTCTCCATTCTAATATGGCTTACATAATTATTTGGCAAATAGAAGAAATTACTCCCTTTTTTTTAGGTGGAAATATATTAATACCATTGGGTTCTTATTGAACTGGCCCTCCCCTTACCAATGATCATAACTAAAGTGATGTCATGACTAATATGGCACTTGAAACTGATCCATTAAAGGTAATAAATTGGACTTTGAATCTTGTTTCTCTTTTGTAATGAAATTCATTTAATCTTTTGAGGTTTCAAAAGAGAAGCTTGATTCTTCTGTCAAAGGATATTCATTTAAATTCCAACCACGTTTTTTGAGGAAGTTGATGCTTCACCTTTCAATTTGCTTCTTTTTTACTTCCTTTTTCTCTTTTAACAAATAGGAATGTGGGCTTGGGTTAATGAGGGTCAAAGTTACACATTTGTTCTGAAAAATGGTAATTAGCTTAGTTTACCTCACTAGACTTGAGCACAAAAAACGCACAGACATGTTGTCTAATATGAATCTTTTTGGTGGCTAGTGCGGTTAACTTAAGCTCCTTAATTTTTTTAAATTTGGTGCATAAGCACCCAACTAAAGCAGTCAAAAGGGGACTGTACTTGAAAAACTACTGTAGCAGCAGCAGCAACAGACTTTTTGACTTGTTAAAATTTTGATGCACAGACATAGGAAAGTGATACTGGGACCACAAATACTGACCACTTGCATTATGGAATTATGATTGAAAATCTGCGGTCTGCTGTTGTTTTTGTCCAAACTTGTCAGATGCTATTAACTTAAAACCAATCCTAAACGCCTAAGTCACTTTAACTTCTTTTTGTTGGTAGAATTCTTGGTGACAAATTTAGCTGATAGATTGTAGATTCAGATAAGCAAAATTTTCATTAATTGACCAAGGGGATATAGGAAAATTTCCATCGCCATTCCTTCACCGGCATGGCGAGAAGTGCCCTTATGTTGTGTTGAAAAAGAATTCAACATCAAAACAGAATTGTTTAAAGAATAAATGAGGACAGAGAAGCCGTGTAATATTTTTCTAATGTTGATGGAATAATACTGATTTGCCGCCCCCCCCCCCCCCCCCCACCCCTGAAAAAAAAAACAAAAAGATGTTTAGTAACTATTGTATTTGAAGTCTTGTTCAAATTTAATTTGGGAAAGTTAATAGACAAGGGCTGAGGACAGTGGACTTTTCTACAATTGTACCATAAACCATCTAGTCAAATTTTTGCTGCTGGATTTCATGGTCTACTTTTAATAATGGATATACAGTTCTTGCTGTTAGAGAAAGTTTGAATGGCCCCAAGAACTTTAATGAGTTTCAGTGATGAGTTGCCTTAATAATTTCGTGTCCTGTTTCAACCACAATGATTGAGTAACATACCGGTCCACTATAATAAGGATCCATATGACTAGGTCTCTGTATATGGAAACTCTGCTAATTTTGATAATAACTTGACATTGAAACTTTGGCAGATAAGCTGATTGGGAAAGGAGGACATGCTGAAGTTTACAAGGGATTCTTACCTGATGGTCAAATCGTTGCGGTTAAAAAAATTACAAAGAAAGAAAAGAATGATGATGATAGAGCTGGTGATTTCTTGTCTGAGCTTGGGATAATTGCTCATATCAATCATTCAAATGCAGCTAAATTAATTGGCTTCAGTGCTGATGGTGGTTTGCATCTTGTCCTCCAATTTTCTCCTCATGGCAGCCTTGCATCAGTGCTACACGGTGCTGTATTTACTTGCCTTGAATATGTATCATTTTTCCATTTTTTACTCATATTATCTATATCATGAATGTTATATATGGTCATCCTCCATCCTATTAAGAATTTGGAAAGGTATTTTCGACAAATAGATCTAATCCATGAACTTGAATTTGTAATGTTTCTGCAGCATGAAAGACTATTGAATTCATAATTCTGGAGTTATGAGCATTGGAATTTAACAATTCATCATTTATTATTTTGACTAATGGAGAGAAATTCAGTACTTCAGGTTCAGTGGGGAATTTGGAATGGAAGACAAGGTATAAGGTGGCCACGGGGGTAGCTGAAGGATTGCAGTATCTCCATTTTGACTGCCAGAGGCGCATAATTCACAGAGATATTACTGCCTCAAACATATTATTGACTGAAAATTATGAGCCTCAGGTATTGAACACGTTTCAAATGAAAAATCTTCATTCAAAACAACATTCTTGTTTCCATTAGCAGGGGATATAGCTCTTCGAAAGGGTAGAATGATTGTTCTTGGATTGCTTTATATTTGCAGATATCTGATTTTGGACTAGCAAAATGGCTCCCAGAAAAATGGGCTCATCATGTTGTTTCTCCCATTGAAGGCACTTTTGGGTAAAAGTAGAGTAGCTTAATTGGTTGAATTATAAATATTTTCTCCTTATATAGGCTGCTAATATTTGTCATATGTTTGTCAATATATCTGATTACAGGTACATGGCTCCAGAGTATTTCATGCATGGAATTGTACACGAGAAGACTGACGTATTTGCATTTGGGGTTCTACTCCTGGAGCTCATAACAGGTCGTCGTGCTGTTGATTCATCTAGACAAAGCCTCGTGATGTGGGTACGATCCAATCAGTCACTAACGTTTCTAGACTTTTTAAGGTTGCAGATTAGTTTCTGTTGTAAATGAGCAGTTCTGAATAATATATTTTCTACTCTCTAAAAATATATCATATTTGTCATGCTTTCTTTTAGGAAGATCAGCCAATATGGCTTGTAGTTAACAAAATCCAGAGTTACCTGACATAATTAGTCTTGTGCTACAGTGGTCAGAAGTTGAGATGAATTTGATCAAGAATCTAGATTGTTCCTTTTCTGCTCTCAATATATCTTTTTCCTGTTTGGACTAATTTCACTAGCTTCCTTTTTTGTTGATTTAAAATGATGCTAATACCTGAGGATGACATATACAGGCAAAACCATTGCTGGAGAAGAATAATGCAAAAGAACTAGCAGATCCTCATCTGGGAGATAAGTACGATGTTAACGAAATGAAGCGTGCCATGTTTACAGCTTCAACATGCATTCATCATCTACCTAGTATGCGTCCCAACATGAAGCGGGTAAAACTTGTGTTTCTTGAGAAGAAAAGTCTCATACTAAATGCTACAATGAATGATTAGTAATGGAAGAAAATTTGTACGGTTTGCAGGTTGTTCAGTTATTGAAAGGGGAGAAGGAACCATTAGAAATGAAGCAGAAGTCTATGGGGGGGAGAGCATTGATTTTGGATGTTTGTGACTTGGAAGAATATTCTTGTACAACTTATTTGAAGGACCTTAATCGGCATATGGAACTTCTAATGGAGTAAGTCTCCCGTTTTCGTTCATGCTGCGCTGATGTCATCTACTGCAGTTGATCCTACTACTGCGGCTGCTGCTAATGGTTCGTGAAGTTTCCCAAACTTGCTATTGTGTGTAGAAGCCTCATTTAATATGATCCTCTCCTGTTGCATCTTTCTTGGGGAATGAATTTCACCAAAAACGCCATTCAAGCTGCGAAACATCAAATGAGAAACTAAAGTTTTTCATATGTTTTTCATATTTCCTAGTCGTAGGTTGCTTGCCAAGTACAAAAGAAAAAGGGCACAGCAGCCAAATGATGCAGAGGGAAAGGAAATTGCTGTAACAAATAGTACATGTTTTACTTCTTTTTGTTGCAGTATTCTAAAATGAGGAATCAAATCTTGTTTAGATTACATCCTCTTTATATTAGAAGTTTCTTACGACTCCTAATATGTAGACTCGTAATCTGAATCTCATTTTCATAGATTCAGTTTTTACCTTCTGTTCTGCTCCACAAAAATAAACAAGAATTTGAGGAAATTTTGGCAGTATAATAAATTGTTCTATGAAAAACTTACTTGACACATCCAAATTCTGTTCTGGAACATAAAATCTTGAAAACATTTAAGCCATTGAGCTGTCAACAGTCAAGCATAATGCAAGCAGCAGGTTAATTGCTACCATCTTGAACAGAATAATGCATTCTCCTCCATCACAGTACGCCATTTGCCCGCTGGACTGAGGCCTACAACTCTGGCATCAAAGGGAGCACACCATAATGAAACGTCAGAACATCCCTTGAATCCTAGTACAGTTATAATTACTTTAGTGACCAAACAATTATGTCTAAATAATGCAGAAAAAATGTTGCCATTATTTGATTTTCAACAGGTTGGTTCCCGTCAAAATCAGCTCCTACTCCTCTTCCTCCACGTCCATAATTTTTGGCCCAACCACACTTTGCAAAAATGAAATTTATACATAAGTATTAGAAACTTGTTTGAACATTCAAATTAGTAATTAGTAGACAGTTGCATATTGAACCAGCTCATAATTTCTTTTTCATCCATTTGTTGCCGTTTGAACTTTTCTTGAGCATCCTCTATTAATTTATGTTGATTTGTCAGAGGAATTTTCACTAAATTTTAATTAAAATAGTTTTAGTCAAAGATCAAAAATAAAATAAAAAAATGTTTGATCTAGTAGCTCCAGTGAGAAGTTTGGTAGATTTTCTGGAGAAAGTCTTATCAAAGGACTTCCATCCCAAATCAAGAAAAGGGTGAATGTCGTTAGTCCTCATTGCAGACTCTCACGGCTTGACTTTTCCCATTTTTTATCATTATCAATGATAGCCCCTCTTAGTCAATCTTTTACATTTTCAGCTACCATTTTTTTTCCTCCTTATCGCAAATACACCAAGTTTATAATTTTAATGAATTCTTTTTTATCTCAATTCAATTTGTTCAAGTCCTTTCCATTAGACATGGCTATCAAAATAATATTTAATAAAAATTAGGGCTCAAAAGTAAAACCCACAATTTTTAAGGGTAGATTTGAAAATACAACAACTAACCTCAACTCCTTGCCATTTTTCACCGACCGAAACACTAAGTATTCGATCTCTGCGTTTTTTCCCTTAAGCAACTCTTCATAGATGGGGACAGATGTCACCCTCCAATTGGCCGTTCTCATCTTCACCCTATGCATCTTCTACCTCTTGCACCGCCTCCCCAAACAAGCCCTAAGTAAACTCCGGTCAAAAGCCCGGCCAAACGTCCAAGCTCACCGCCACTTCATTTCGGGGGCCCTATTCTTGGCCCGAGCCCGATCCGCTCAACACAAGAACAATAAAACCGCTGCTTCAACCTCGCCAAATCCGCCGTCACGGAGGCCGATAAAGCCCTCGCCGTCCAGCCAAAAGACCCAGCAGCCCACATTCTCAAAGCTATGGCCCTCGAGATAATGGGCCACAAGGGCCCGGCCCTAAAATCCCTAGACTCGGCCCTTTCGCCGCCGATTGTGAAGGGTCTTTCGGAGAAAGATAGAGGGGATGCTTTGTTTAAGAGGGCCGAGTTGCAAATTGCCATGAACCGGAGGAGACGAGTCGACTCGGCCGTGTCGGACCTGGTTGAAGCGGTGAAACTGAGTTGTGATAATGCTGACGCTTTTTGCTTACTGGGACATTGTTACCAGATGAAGGGGCTGAGGAAGGAAGCCAAGAACGCTTTTGTGGAGGCCCTAAAGATCAATCCTGGGCTCATTGAGGCTCGGGAGGCATTGGGCCGATTGGGTGTATAAAGTTCGGCAAAGAGGATAAACTTGAATGGGCTTGGGTTGGGCTTGTAATATGTTTGGGAATTTGTTTCAAGATCTAGTTTAATTAGTGAAGAGATAAGGATGAGACTTCTGATTTGACTCTCAAACTCCTCCATTTTCCTTATCTTTTCTGTAATTCAACCCCTTTTTCATTGCTCAGATTTTATTTCATTTTGAAAATGCACCATGACATTGTAATGCTTTGCTTGTTAGTACATTTGTTTTACGGTGACGATTCATGCACCTCTATTTTTTATCCATACATTCTATTTAAACAAATATAACCATAAATTATACTGCTTCAGATTTCAAATAATAAGAGTTTTTCTATATTTAAAAATTGAAGTTTTCAACTAATAACCTCTTTTTTTTTTTCGACGTTGGATAAGAAATTGAAAGAATAGGAAATGGGACTCTTAATCTAAACACCATCCACGCAATTAGAGAGAATAGGAAATGACCAAACAATTGCTGACTGGTGTAAACCATGGAAAATAATAACCTCTTTTTGGTTTTGGACCAAAAAAGATGTACAAATCAAATAGTGGTGTGTAAAAATTTTCCTTATTTGACTATAACAATTTTCAAGAACAGAAATTACTGATTGCTCATATTCTGATCACTGACGACAGAATTGCTTACTACATACAAGCACGTTGGGATCCCATGCATCATGTTCATGTTCTTTTTATGACGAAGCCTAGCCGTCTAGTCCTCCAACTAAAACAGTTTTCTCGAGAAAACTTGAGACAAGCATTCCAAAGATCTAAATCATAGCCTAAATATAGTTTTAGCAGCTCAATTAGCACATTCGCATAATCTAGGCACCCCGTTGTTCTTGAAGCCAAACGATATATATAGAGGAGCTAGAGACATGCAATTCAAGAGGCAAAGTGGGGGGAAATCACCAAAAAGATTGGCTCCCAAGTCAAATACTCAAATGTTGTTAGCCTAAGAATTTATTCTACATCAATTTGGCATACCATTTGAAAACAAATGGTCCACTGCATTTGCCTTTAACGGGCTAAATCACAAGCATGTGTGAACAAGGAGTCAAAAAGCAAAAACATGCTTGTATGATTTCCATTTGTTAGTTCAGAATAGTTCAGCAAAACTGATTTGATAATAGGAGCAGCAACTCAAGAAATGGAAATCTGGGAAAATCAAAATTTTTCCACAATGAGTGCTCCCCGTTAAACCGGCAAAAGATCTAATTCAGCCGTCCAAGATAATTCAGATAATTACAGAAACTTCTTCTACCTAGAAATCTAAACCTTTATCCGTCGATTCATATGAGCATAATATCCCAGCCCTGCATGGTTAAATCTATGCTAATATGTCTAGCGGGTCAGACAAGAAGGGTCAGCTTAAAACAAAAACCAGGGATGACAGCTGATAAGAGTTAAGAACATTAGCGGTTCATAGTATTTTGCTGAAGAAGTTTAACTAGATTATGATTATGTTAATACGACTGGTGAGGCCACAGGAAAAATTCATTAGGTGATGGGAGTAAAGGCATTGAAGTTATCATGGAGGAGATAGGGCCAGTAGTATCAGGAGTACCAGAATTGTTGGAGCTGAGATGGTGGAAGAGATTGTGATGATAATAAGGTGGTGCGGTGGTGTCAAAAGGCACTCCACAAGGAACTGAAGAAAGTAGGCTGAAAAGCAGCAAAATTGATAGTGCTGCTGCCATTACTGCTGCATTGAGTCTGCTGATCATTGCTTATAGATGGCTTCTGTTCAGATTCCAGAGAGAGCTTCAAGCGCTTCGCCGCCCCGCCAATGGGAAGAGCACTCTTCATAATGGCCTCAACATCATATCGACTCATTTCAAAGTTAGTCACTGCATTCATCCCCCTGAACTTGATTGCTGCTATGTCATATGCCTCTGCAGCTTCCTCCTCAGTAGCTGTCAGCCAAGAAATCAAGTCAATACCTATTTAACATTTGGTGATGGCATCTATATCTTAAGTGAAGCAAGACTAGAACCTTAAATCAGTTATAAGAAAAATTATCATTCAATTGTATGTATAATGATACATCGACTGTCTGGTAAGGCTATTAATCATAATGTCTTTTTTGGATGTGTTATTAAGCTTAATCTACTTACCAAATGTCCCAAGATATAAATCTTTATTCCCTGCAACGCGACCTATCCTAGCTTGCCAGCGACCCTGTTGATGATGCCTGCAAAAGTATTAATAATGACTGATGAATATACCATTCAATCAACAGTAAAGAAAACATTTCAATTCCATTAGGTAGCAGTTGTAGTGATGCCTTCTATTCATGGTTGATAACTGTTTCTACTTTAGTTCTGAAGGACAAATTCCAACAACGATGTAAAGTAAAACAGTTACAGCTGCTAAGGAGAATTCTAACCTCGTTACACCTCTGTAGATTGATGCTCCACGAGAGAAACCACTACTTTTCCTGAAATGACGATATCAACAATTTGAAAGAGAATTATACGAATTAGTAGGGTCAATTACCCTAATATCAAAACTGATTGGAGGCAAGTAAGTGACTAATTAAACAACACACACCTTCTCAGTGAGGCAATGAACTCTTGCTTAGTCACATGCTTCATTTCCTCAAGTTCTTTGCTGTAGCTAGAAACCTGTATGACAGATATAGTCCAGTTTAAACTAAGTTCAGTCTAAAGTAATTGCATGCATGCAGAAACAAGGTAAATATAATTAGATATTTGCAAAAGGAAAGCAAGGCATGATATATTACAGGGAAGTTGGTAGTGGCAGTGGGACCCCAGTATTTCAGAGCTGCTAAGTCATAAGCCCTTGCTGCCTTTTCTTCCTTGTCATATCCACCTGCATTTTTTGACAAATTCTCCATAAATATTCAACAAGACATACTTTCAAACATGGGTTTTAAAAAAGAAGAGGTTGTAAATAGGAAGATCACTTACCCAAGTAAACTGCAGGATTGATTAAGTTCCACATATAACCACAGATAGGAATCAAAAGCCAATTTATGCCCCAAAAAAAAAAATGAAAAGCATCAGTACTACAGACAGGAGATAGTCAAAATTTATCAGCATAAAAAAATTATTAACGTAAAAGGAAAAGCAGAAAAAGAAACTTAGTTGCATGCGCATCAAAGCCTTTCAGCAGTCCGTACTGAAAGAGCAATATCAGTGTTACATTTTACGTCTTATGTATTATCCCCAAAAAAGTCACAGTGACACGTCCCAATTCCAGACTAATTCTATTCAGCCCTCTTCTCTTTCCAAAAAGCGACAATTTTAAACCTGTATTTCTGTTCAAAGTTCACATATTTCTCGATTCCTGTTTCCCAAAAAGGCGAATTCAATTTAGAATTAATCGTCCGATATTATTCAACACCAAAACCACTTAGTTACAAATCATGCTTGCTTACATATACGTTTTTTATCAGTCAAAATAAATGTGCTACACCCGTTACACCTTGACCAAAACTAACAATGCTAAAAGTATGAATAGACAGCCAGAAGAGCCAAAATCTTGGCAATAAATGAATGGACTAATACCAATAATGTATTAAATAAGAACCCCTTTCAGCAAATGCATGCCAGTAAATTTCGTACTCTGAAATTGAAATTAAAGTAATAAGAGAAGGTGTGAATCCAGAAAAAATGGTGGGCAACACATTAAAATTTCATGTGGCCTAACAAAGGCAGGGCAAGGGCATGGGGGTTGTGACAAGACTTGGTCAAACCAATTGAGAATCACTGGCCCGGAGAAAGAAAAAAAGCTATAGCCAGTAGCATAAAGCATACTGATAGAATTCAGAGGTTCAGGTGCTAGTGTGCAGACTAGCTAAGGTATGTAGACAACCTGGGGTGATCAGACGGTAGATTAGATAGATAGATACTGGAGTGGGCTATAACCAGAAAATTTTCTGGATAAGAGACTGAATATACCGGACAAAACTTCAATCAAATAACCATCTATGGAAGAAAGAATTGCTATATTTACCCAAGAAAGATCAGGGAAAAGAAAATCCCTTGCCCATATGAGCAGAATGGCGGCCCATCAGATCAAATTAATGAGAGAAAGAAATGGAAAGAAAAGAGAACTCACTGTAGCAATTGTACTACTACTAGTCATCCTCCATAATCGTACAAGTTGTACAATTTATATACCGTCACTCAATCAATCATCGTCAAAGTTCTGAATTGAAAGAAAAAAAGAAAATGCTGCCCCCCCCCCGCCCCCTTTTCTCTCCTGCAACACCTGGTCCTCTGCCGAGTCCTGACCACTCAATTAATGTGATATTCATTTGCATGCAACCTTCTTATCATTCAGTCAATCCGCAGAGTTTTATGCATCTAAAATCACAAAAAAAAATATTCCCATGGAATCTGTGTGTGTGTGAGAGGACAAAAAAGTGTATACCTTGACGCCCTTTTCTTGCTTGGCCCTCCCTTCTACAGCTGTTGTCCCACAGATGCGCCTCGTATCTTCCGGTCCATCTGTGTCTGGTATCATCAAAACCAGAATTAACCCACTTATACAACCCCAAAAATAATCAAATCCCCTTTATTGTTTCCCTTTTTGGTTCAATAAATTGTGTATAATAAAAGAACACTTTAATTAAATACGCTTTTCCACTTTACTCAAAATCCATAAAACAGTGACTAAACTATATAAAAGTCTGAAAAGAATACATAAAACTGAAAACCCATTGAGATTAGTCATTTTCACTAGTGATTAGTCAAACACAATATTCAATTTCTTGAGAATGAAACAAAAAAGAATACTAATATATTTTAGTTTACCTAGTAACGCCTCTATAGATGGAAGTTCTTTGACCAAAAGTATCAGTAATTTTCTTGCTACTCTCGGAATCAACAGCAACGATAGCTTTCTGATCAGAAGGGTTTTGGGTATTAACCCCCAAAGACAAAGCTCCAGTTGGACACTTGGAATAGGCCAACTCGGCCCCTGACTCAATAGACTGACCCGTGAAATCACCACACATGACTTGGGTTCTAGCCATAGAGGCCGAGTCATCAACTTCTGAGCCCGAGTTTGTTGAAAAGGCCTGAAACCCAGTTATATTTTTAAGATCTTGATGATGATGATGATGATGATCGTTGAAGTAAGCAGCTGCTGCAGCTGAAGCTGAGATGTGAGTCAAGGACGAGTCCTGAGTCTCAGTTGAGTCACCACCTAAGAAATCCTCTAGCTTTGGTGGTGCCTGATTTTGGTCTAAAAAGCTAGTGTAAACATTCATGTTGGTTTGTTCTGTAACTTCTTCAGGCTTAGAGTTTTGCCACCCTGCACAAAACAAAAAAATGACACCCAAAAAATTGTCTAGTAAATGTAAATGCCACTAATATATAGTACAACTTGATCTGAGCTGTTAATCAGCTGAAATATGCAAAAGGGTTGTTTCTGGATTTCCAAAAAAAAAACAAATGTCACGAGGGTTGTACAAAATAAGGTACCAATTGGTTTTTAGGTGCACGTATGGAGCTTTGAAATAATCACCAGTAACGGAAAAAATGCATGACGTAATTGCATAATCTTGTCTTTTACCCATTTTTTTCTTCCCTGGTTGTCTCAGCAACCAAACAGAACCTTGAGTTGTTGATGATGCTAACTTAAGTCAGATTTCAACATAACTCTTTCTTTGTTTTTTGTGGAAAAAAATAGGGTTTGAAAAATCATGAGTTAAGCAATTTTTGTTATAACATGATAAAATAAGATGTGTAGTTTATACCATTGTTGTAGAAGTGATCTGAGTAATAATAATATTGCTGCTGAGTATCAGCAGAGGAAGAGGCATGATCAAAAGGTGCGACTTTCATGGTAGATTGAAGCATCTGAGGTTGTTGTGAAGCAGAAGAGCTCATCATTTCCATTGATGAGAGAGAAAACGATAGCCAGTTATTTTCTGGTGCCATTTTTTTTTTCCTTCTATCTTGCTTCCTCGTGCCTCAAAGGTGTTTCAAATCTTCAAATATGTACTACTCTCCGCTTAAACGAAAGAAAAAGAGAAGGAGGCTGGGGGGGCGGGGGGGGGGGAGCTTACAAAAATCGAGGATTAATATTAGCCATTTGATGAAGAAAAGGACCACCCCATATCATGATGGATCAGAACAGTGAGATGAAAAACAAATCTATATGCTCGTTATATATTGTAGTTTTGGACTATAAGTTGCTTAAATGGCTGAAAGAGAGGTTGAAAGAGAGGTGTTTAAAACACTAAACAAGCACTAAACAAGGAGCACATGCAATTAGCAAAGTGAAGAAGAAAAGGCAGCAAAGAGATAGATACAGTATTGATAGTTGCTAGTAAAAGTAGTATTAAAAAGAGAAGAGTAATGGGCGGTTGTTTGTTTCTTGTTTCTTGGTTGCAGAAGAAAGTTTGGAGTCCTTGATGGAGATAATGGGAGCTAGCTGGTAAGAAATAGAGACAAGAAGAGAAGAGAAGAGGGTTGAAATAAGGAGGTGGAAGCATATAATGGGAGCAATGAGCGGCTTCATCTGCCATTCGGCGTAAAACAAGAGGGATACTTTGGAAAAAGTATTAATGAGTACGGTCATTCATTCGTTATATAATTAATAATTTATTAATATGTGATAATAATATATTTAATTTTATATATTTTTATCAAAATTATACTTTATATTACTTTAATAATATGTGATTAGTTCTATGAGAATACGTGGTGCATTTAATACTTATTTAGGATATAGGATAGTTTGACGAACTTTTCTTTTTCTTTTTCTTTTTTTAAAAATTTAAAAAAAAAAAAAAAAAGGTAGAGAAGAGGTTTTATTTTGTTTTTTTGGGGGGTGATTATTATATTATAGAAATTACTCGGGGATTTAAAAAAATATTAGTAAAAAAAGTGAGCAGTGACTTTTGGCTCTGCGCTGAAGAAAATTTGTCTGGAAACAAGGTCGCGAAAGATCCGGGCTGGCGGACAATTTCCATTTGGTTTTCTTTCTTCTTCTCTATTTTGGACACTTCTCCTTCTTTATTTTTTTTAAAAAATAAATAGATCTTTTTATTTTTTTTTATTTTTAACTTGTCAGGAAGAAAGAGAATTATTTAATTTTCTGCTTTTCTTTTTTCCTCTTTTTTTGACTTTTGCAGGTTTGCCCTAATTCTTTCTCACACTTGTCTTCCATGCCGTAGAATCTGCGTGTTTCGATATGAGTATGCATTCTAAACTTTGTCAGTGCTGATTTTACCGTTTACGTTTAACAAGTTTTTTATTTTTCTACTCAAACTATAATTTTATTAGTATTACTGATCATTTCGCATACCTTCCTGATGTATATTATAATTGCAGCTATCTTCCCTTAAATTTTAATAATTAGACTTACACCCTTATATATATATATATATATATATATAACAAAAAACTCATTTGATAATGTAAATAAGAAACACTAACCAAATATCCTAAGATACCCCTGATTAATTTAAAGAACAAACAATAAATAAACAAGAAAGAAAAGGTAGTAAGACCCTGAACCCAAAGTGTTCTGCACCTCTAATTGGGCTTCCAAGTTGTTTCCACATGTTTTCTTTATTAAGCTAGTCATTTCTTTCTTATTTGATATATTTGTTTGTCTGATTTTGATAGACAAATTAGATTTATTTAAATTAGCCATAAAATTGAAACTTGGAGAGTAAAATCCAATAAAAATTGAAAATTTGATGTAAGTATATTAGTATTTTTGACTTTTTGTAGACTAACTAAATTTTTAAGGTTTTTTCCAAAAGCAATTAAGGATGTTTTAGGACATTTAATTGGTATTTTGGGGTTTCATTGTTAAAATATATTTTCTTATTATTAAAAATATAACACATATAGATGCAAGTATAATTATCAAAACTTATGAGAAATAGTTGCAATTATAAGAAATCTCAAGAGAGACATGTAAAATTATCCCTGTTTATTTATCTAGTTAGTCCTTATCACGAATCGATGACACTTTTTATATTTTCCAACTAAGGCTGCAATCGAACCAAACTGTTCCCGAGTAACTTGAAGTGACTCGAACAATTACTCAGCTCGAACTCGAGTTGATTGAGTTTAAGCAATTACGATCATGAGTTGTAGTCAAGTTTGAGTATTAGATTTGCAAGTTCGAAGACTTGTATAGCCTTTTTGAGCATTTTTTTTTTTTTTGGCAAGAGTTGAATATTTTACAAGTTGACACTCAAGTACTCGAGTAGGCTCGAAAGTGCAAAAAAAAAAAAAAGAGTACAAATGAATTTTTGAGTCAATCTCAAGTAGTCGAATGCTGCTTTAAGCTCGAACTCGACTAACAATGATCGAGTCAAGCTTGAACATGGTGCTATTCGAGCTCAACTCAGCTAGATTGCACTCCTATTTCCAACTTAGTCTAAGGCCACTAAAACTTTGTGCTATATATGTGTATATATGTATATGTGTGTGTGTGTATGTATGTGTGTATGTGTGTGTATGTGTATATATATAGCTTAGTTTTGGCCTGATCAACATCTTACTTTATTTATTCAAATGATGTGTATTTGGTGCTAGTAATCAAGTGATGAGAAAATGAAAAACTAAATGCTGAATGTGAGTAATACTATCAAAATTGAACCCCAATGCTAGAGCCACCTCAGCTGTTTAATTTTAATTGATTAATCATTAGATTTTAAGTGGTAGATTATGAGTCAATCAATTTGCAATCGTGTCTAAACTCCAATTTGATTTTTTAAAGTTACTATTGGCCGATTTTCTTTAAAACAACTCACAACAATATAGGTGGATAGACTAAAAGAAATGTTAAACACACACTCTTAACTCAAAAGTTTCGTACAATAAGATTCAAACTCGGGTCATAACATTTTTACTAATTTTTTTTTATAAAATTTTTACTAATATTTCGAGTTACCAAAATGAAATCTCATCAACTCTTATAAATTTGATGTACACAGTTTTTTCATCATCTTATGTCCCTCGTCTTTAATTTTGTTAGGTCAGCTGGACCATAATATATAAGATATTTTTGTTCGATCTTACTATTCCTTGTCAATGAGAAAAAATCGTTCGCAGATTATTGGTGTAGTGAAGATTTGGAACAATCAAATGGCCTTTTTAGATTCAACAGTTGCATTTCTACTTGTTTGTTTGTGTTTCTTATAAATATATTTTTTAATAAGTTTCAAACTCATGTTTTATCTCACAAATACATTTATCGAAATAAATTTTTAAAATTACTATAGTAATATTTTTTAAAGCATACTAAAAAAAAGTATCCAAACGGAAGTAAGCAAGCCTTTGTTTTAATAATTACTAGAAGAATAGAGAAGTATATCATCCCGCCAAACAAGAATCAAGAATGCCTTCCTACACTTTCTTGTGAGAATTGATAGTTAAACATATCGCTATATAATTTTTTTTTTAAGTATTTTACTTCTCTAATTTTTGTTTGTGGAGGGTTTAGTCGGGGTGCATCTTCGATTTCTTCAAACATCTTTTAAATCTAATATATTGATGATAATAAAATTATTCTGAAACTAAGTTATATTTTCAAATTTTATTTTACAATAATTTTCAAACACATTTTTAAATTATTCTTTTATCTCACATCTATTACATCTCAAAAAAAAAAAAAAAAAAGTACAATAGTAGCATCCTTACAATAATATTCCAAAAAAATTCAAAGAAGAGTCTTTTAGCTGGTTTTATTTGACAACGACTTTTGATGTTTTTGTCTTTTCGAGGAAAAGACGACCTATAATATTTTGGGTACGTATCTGTAAGGATCTTGAAATTGGTAAACGAGGTAAATAGAAAATGTTAAAGTAAAACAAAATTATGTTTCATGTTCACTTTCAGGTTAAAATGGAACTAGAAGTACAACCAAAAGTTCTCAATCTAAACATGGGAAATTTTATCTTTTGTCACTTTCCTATCTCCAGATAAATTTTTATTTTACTATTACATTGAAAGATGAGGTGGGTTAGTATTCTAACTCGTTAATTTTCCTTGCGAAAGATATTAGATACTTCTTCTAGGAAAAATTTTTGTTATTGTTTTAAACATATTTTTCACTTGCTCTTTTTTTTTTACTCATATATTTATTTTACATATATCACATCATATCACGTAGCAATAGTGTTACAATAGCCCAAAAAATATAATAAACCGTAATTCAAACAGACCAAATCTATTTCTATTTCCTCAATTTCAAGATCTCACAGTATTTTGAAAAGTTAAAAATGACACCAAGAATCCTTCAAATTAAGTACCAATTTTATTCTACAATCTTATTTCAAAATTCAAGATCCAAAAAAAGTTGCAAAACTTGGAAAATCACTCCATCCTCAATTACTGGATGCTTCATTGAGGGTAAATGATGCTAAAATAGAAGCTGCTTGTTGACACCCAAGGGGAATAATAATGAGGCGTTGGTGATATTCTGTCACAAACTTTTCAACTTAAAATTAACCCTTCACCACAATTTTTTTTTTTTATCAATCCTTTTTTGTCTATCAAAACAGCAACTCACAATTGCAAAAAGCTAAACTTACTGAAATTTCATTCTGTTTTCTTCATTGCCTAAAAAGAAAAATGAAGAGGGGAAAAAACTGAAAAAAAAAAGTGATTAATTTGGGAGCTATGTAGTACCTTTTATAATTGAAAAAACATAAAACAACTGCAGAAATGCAAATTCTAGGTACAAAAATTAAAAAGTCAGAAGAGAACAGAAGCCGAAAAAACAGGAAACAGTAACCTGATACTCAGGAACTGTTCCATTTATTGCAAAATTGAGGCGCCCCCTGCTTTTAAGGGGATTCATGGCAGCAAATGTGCTCGAATTAGAAACTACAATCCCTATTCCCTTCCTCAGTCTTCTCCCTAGTAATACAAATGTATGCGTTTTATGATGCCACCACATCGAGACCGGTAACCCCTAGTATTCTTTACTCTACGTAGACCAGCCATGAAAAGGTTATTTTATTATTGAAATTATACGTTTGAAATCCATACAACTTTGTTTGTACTATGTGGTACCTGTTACGGATTTATACTTATTTGTGGGTATTGGGCCTCCACACAACAACCACAACACAGTTCATGGAAAAGTATACAATACACCACGTGCATTGCCACGTGGTGTACTAGAACCAATAATTTATCGTCATGTGGTAATGGTGAGTCATACTTTGTATTATTTGGCGATGTGTGATTGGTTCTAGTGTACCACGTGGCGCGCGTGGTGCACGCAATACTCACTCCATGATTCATTGAACCACGGATAAGTTAGTCGCTTCAAATCCTGTGTCTTGAATAGAGATGTCACGTGTACTTATTTATATATATATTTATTAAAATAATTTACAAAATTAGTGAATTTTTTAAAATATTATAAATTAATACACATAACAATTGTATACTTGTATACTATGCAAAGTTAGTGAATTTTTCAAAATGCACATGGCAACTGTATAAGAGTAGAAGAGAGGAGACAGAGGGATTTTAAGAACAGAGGATTTGCACAGATTAGTAAGTATATAGAAAGCGTCAGTTCAGATCTTTTGTTTAATTTTTTTTGTGATGTCTAATTATATCCATTACAAATTACGTTGTATCAATATGAATACGAAACTATATCGTATTATTTAGCGATATGATGCAATTTTGTATCAAATATAGCTAAAAATTAAAAAATTAGACAAAGAATTTGAATAGAGAAAAGCGTACCATTGTAATAACTAGGAGTGATAATTGAATCAAATTACTCAATATTTAAATCAAGTTTTATTTTATAAGAGCTCGATATATCTAGTTGATAAATTATATATAAAAATTTTAGGTTTGTTAAGTTTTTAGGCTCGACTGGTAAGCCTAAAAAATTTACAAGTAAAATTCAAATGTATTTGAGTTTGATTCAATAAAAATTAACTTAACTCGAAAGATAGCGAACAAATTGTATACAACTATTAGGACATTTTTATGGTGCACAAAACAAGGTTATAAAGAACAAATAGAATTTGACAACTCTGCAGATTTGATTATTTATAAATTAAATTAACAACTCATATAAGCCTGTCTTTCTTACTCTCAATCAATTATTCATTATTTGTATTATACAAAACTGACTCAGCTTTGTATCATAACCAAATCCCTAACTATTTATCCAGTCCACATCAATGAAAATATTTTTAAGGATTCCATTGCTTGCCGGAGTCCGACCTACACAATAATTTTTTTTGTCAAACAGACCTACACAATAATGAGGATATACTTATTACGTATAGCAATCAAAACTAAATCGGACATTTGGCGTATAATCCGTCCGCGAGACTGAGAGCAGAGAACGAAAGTTCTGGACGCAAAGAGGACGAGGCCACGGATAGTATGTAGGCTGGTACACGTTAACAAGGCATGATTTGATGAAACGGCGGTGCAAATAGCTACATAGTCTGCAACTAGTTGTAGAACCAGCAAAAGTGGGCCCACGGTTTGTTTGTTGGTTTGTTTGTACGTTTTAGCCTTCTCACTTAGCCGCAGAATTAGAATCTACGGTGAGATAGAGGCTACAAGGCCCCACATGATATCTCGTGGGACGTGGCCTCTCGTGTGCTTTATTGAAAGGGACACTTTGATCAACTTATGTGCGTTATTAAAATGCATATAAAATATTAGTAGCTCTCGTTAAATATGATTATTTGAAAATTATTTAAATTTTTTTCTAAATGTGTTTAAATGAATAAAAATTATTTTGAAAATTTATTTAACAAAAGTCAACAATTTTATCTAATTTTTTGAATTTTGAATGCAATTTTTCTTCTAATTTCAATATTCTCACTTTATCGGACGCTGACCAACGTCCAGTGTCAGTATTTCGCTATTCCATCACATTCCATTACTATTGTAAACGGAGCTTCAAATGTTCGTCACAATTTTTTGTATTTTTCTAAACAAAATTTGTTGGATAAAATGTTACGTTTTGTGAATAATTATGTGAAAAATTGAACAAGTTGTTAGAAAATTTTAAACATTTCAAATAAGTTTTTCAAAAAATTTTCAAAATTAAAATACTTCTCTCTATTTTAATAAAAGTTAACAAAAATTGACCAACTTTTGATCTTTCTAAAACAGTCAACAAAACATTAATAATTAAAAATTAATTTCCCGTTTACCCAAGTCTTGCCAATCGAGTGGCCTTATTATTATTTTCTTTACAATTGAAAATATCTATTTTACTCTTACTCGTAATTAATTGAAAGAGGGCCTAACTGGGTCATGGAGTTCCGATAAGGACTAAATTGTTATCGAATCAGGCAAATACATTATGTATCCTTATATATTAAGTCACATATTACTGACCAAATCCTTGACCATCGGATCTCTGCCTTGCGCTGTTGTAGATGCAACTACACAACACATGGCAGTTAGCAATTTGAGTTTGGTCGTACCTTAGAGTAACCCGATTTAGACTACAAATTTAAATTTTGCCTTTTTTTAATAAAAAGAATTAAATTATGGTCCAGATTAAAATATATATATATTTTTTTGAAGAATGATTAAAATATATTAAACACGCTCTGATTTATATTGCTATCTTACGTGATTATGCCTATAACTAACGAGAAACTCATCCCCAAAGTATCAACATCTAATTCTCAACTTTATTCTCTCTATGCTTTTTTATTTATATTATGAGTACCTCCTTTTGTCTATGTCTATGTGGAAATTTTGCTATATTAATTTCCTTACCTCGACTTTTACTAGCTTGGATTAGCAATTTAACATTTCTTTCCACAAAGAAGTAAGATCATTATTGACTAGTTACCTTCGAGCACGCACATCTCTTCAAAAACTTGTAATAATTCTACTTACAATACGCTTATATATATATATATATTTCAGTTGGGGATACTGGGGGTATGCCCCACTAATCCCCAACCCCTAGTAGAAAGCGGGCTCCACCGATGCCAAGAAAGTTACGGGAGAGAGATTCGAATACTGAACAACACGGGATACTACCGCATAAGTTACTAGCTGAACCACTCCTGGGGCACAATATGCTTATATATAATTTTAGTAGTTTGTAATTGTCAATAACCTCTCATGTGAGTGTCATCCTATAAAATGTCTTTTCATGTTTTGTATCTTTTGCTATATTTAAAGGGTATAACAAGAAGATAAAATTATATCCAAAAATAATAGCTTACAAATAACTATCAAAAGTAATTTATGTAAATAAATAAATTCTCCCAATGCACAAAATCACTGTTAGTGTTATTTTATGGAAGTTGTTTCTGCTCATAGGGTACAGTTCATAGGACAATACAAGGTTAGATTACTAATCACACGAATCACATATAAACTATTTTTAATCATGAGATTAATCATCCCATTTAATCGAAATAATTCTTTGTACATGTGATAGATTGGTCCCATGGGGAAGACAATATTAATTATCCAAAAGGACTCTTATATGAGATCAATAAATTTTAGATTAATTTGTCTCTACTATCATCATGTGTACACCCACTACTATTACCACTGTGTATTATATGACTACCATTGCCATGCACCATGATTATCGAATTTCATTACCACTATGTACCATCACTATTATTGCTGTGCACGACTACCACACCACCATCTACCACAACCGTCAAGCACCATTACCATAACCACTTGCATCACCACCAGCATTGAACAGAACTATTACTTAGTACCAAGCAATGGCACCACCACCATTGCTGCTGTCTATATCTTCCAACACCATTACCATTTACCACCGTGCATCACTACAACTGAGCATCACCACTACTACTACCAATTAACAATATTATCACCAATTCCACCACATAGCACCACTATCTATACCACCATTATGGAGCACTATTATTATCAATGTCATATAACACTACTACCATCTACCACCATGCACCACCGCCATTACTAAATTTTGGAGTACTTTATTAGTAAAATTGAAATTCAATTCCCAAACACACGCAACTATTTTTAAGATATCCTTTTAATCAAAGCCAAATACTGGACAATTTAGACTATTAGTTTCAGCATGGCACATTTAATATTTATAGTTTGACAATGAGTCATCTTACCTCATCCATTCTATGAATCAAATGGACCTTAAATGTTAAAATTATCCACCTAGATTCATCACATTTATTTCAACAACGTGGTATATCCTCAATTTTATTAAACCATCGTTCTTGGGAGAGCTTGAGATTAAATTCGGTTTTAAGCTTAGCAACTATTTGTTGAGGTGAGCTGCACTTGAACAAAATCTTTTTGATTCTTTAAGATCTAATTTGAAAGTGATTAAGGAAGTCAAGTGCAAGATAAAGGAAGAAAACCTAACCTCAGGTGTGGCTGAAATGAAATCAATAACATATGATAGTTGAGCCATATAATGTTGAACTAAATCAATGGATTTTAATCTTCAAAAACCTTTAGGAGTTTGGAGGGGATGCATGGAATTAAAAATTTGCACTGCCACTCACACAGAAGATAGAGGTGATTGTTACTCCCATGGTGGGGACCTAATTTGCAGGAGAAGGGATCACAATTCACCTGATTCAAAGTAGCTAAAGAAAGACTAATTAAATTCATTGAAACAATAACAATCGGGATCCATGTAAACATGTTCAGTGTTCATGCTCTTTAGCCCTCGGGTTTGAGGATACAGCCGACTTTGCCGGACCAACTTGCAACTTTTGCGTTCATATGGTTTTGAACCCAAGGTTCCAAGTTTGCTGACTACAGTTGGTTGGCTGACTCATTATCCCTGCTTAAACGCCATGTGACATCACACGTGCGGTACTGTACAAAGATCGGAGGTGGGGGTTAAAAAACTTGCAAAAAAGTGCAAAACTATCCACAATTCATACCGCAATGCCGAAGGGAAAAAAAAAAGATTGCACGCTTTCTCGGCACGATCCCATGCATGCATGCATGCATGTTCTTTGTTTAGATGTATCATTTATGATTGTTTATGATTTGGTATAGAGATTGGTATAGTGCTTCCCATTGTATAGTTTAATTTGGCAAAATCCTTGGTCAAAGAATTGGAATATTACATGATATTTGTCATGTATGCACAGATGACTTGGTGTATTTTATTGTTAAGCATTGATATGTGTTTGATATAATGGAGGAACTAATGAATATTTAATTAGTGGGAGCAATATGCAACGAGTTAACTAATGAGAAATATGGTCGTGTCTAGTTGAATTGAGGTATAGCTTCTGATAATGAAAGGGCTATAGTGACAGTTTAAAAACTAAATATATAAGGGATCCTCCATGGAGATTCTTACATGTACTTTACGGCTCTATTTGTGGATATTGTAGTCTAAAAAAAAGTCACCATAAACATTTTTATAATACTTTTTTACATTAGCATGCATCATCGTATTTATATGACATTTTTTAAGATCACACGACTAATAACTTGGATAATTTTGTCATTGTCTTTGCCTGAATATTTTAAGAATCTCCCCATATGCCGTGGTATATATAATAGTTGACCGATACAAACTAATAACTTCGTGTAAAATCACGAATTCATACAGGTGTAAAGTTTGTTTGCTAAATACATGTTATTAATTATATGAATACACCTATTCCTTTGTGAACTCCCGATGTGAAATCAAACTTGCATGGTACAATGGACTTTTCTTATAACATTATTATTTCCAAGGTCTTGCATGCACGTGATAGCTTCAAGGTTACAAAGGAAATCGATATTGTATTGCTCAACTCCACCAATCAACCAAATTCCGAAGTTTCATAATGCATATATATGCCATGCCATTTTATATATGTTCATTAAAGATAAAATATTCAGGCAAAGGTAATGAACTTCAAATTTCCAAACAAGAGATTTGTCAATATATAATAATTGAAGTTTTCTATTAAATTCATCACATTTAACAAATTTTCATTTACACACAAATCAAGCACGACTAAATCTTTGATTTTGGCTAAAATCCCATTTGGATTAGTGTGAGAATGTCTGAATGAAATCTAGCCGTAACCCGGAACAGAAAATCCAGCATAAAGAAGAAAGAAAACCACTGTAAAATAAAACCAAAGGTCCATAAAATTCCATGTGGAAGAAACGTAGCACCTCAAGAATAATATCAAAAACTCTAGTAACATGCAAAGCATGATACCTCTTAATTAATCAATTTCATCTGCCAAGTGACCAAATCATAATTTATCACAACAAAATGATTTGATGTGTGGTGTGGATTTGATCAAGTAAATCCTCTTCATCATCGTTCTTATCCTAGGCTTATTAGGTCAAAAGTAGTAACATCTTTTTATCATAGTTTAATCATAAAATTATGCTAACAAAAAAAAAAAAATCATTTCGGTCCACGGGCCTCGTGCAATGCAATCACCATTTCTTCCTCTCTTTTGACCTTTGACCAGAAGGCACGTGCGTGGCATCTTTTGACCCTAATATCTCGAGGATTTCGGGGGGACATGCACGTGCAGCTTCTGTGCCTGGCTGGCATAGGTTATTAATTGTTTAGATTAATAAACGTATTAGTATTTGAGATTAGTGATAATTAATGGGATTTAGGATTCTCTCTCGTGCTGCCCTGCAGGTGCATACAGAATAATGGTACACATCATTATTAATCTGTTCCTCCACGTAGGTAACAGGAGACAGAACTTAAATTCGATCATCATCTTTGGGTCCCACTTACCACGCTTGATTGTCAATCGATTGATTTGTTGATCATATCATGTGTGGATGATGATGATGATAACAAAAGCTCATTAGTTTTTTTTTATCAAATCTATATTATTATATTGAGAGGTAAATGGTAATGGTAGAATTCGAACTTCCGAACCCGTTCAACTTTCCATTCGTTATAAGTTAGTTATGCCTTTTCCTTTTTTAATTCTTTCACACTTTCATAGCACCGCTAAAAAAAACTTTTTCTATCTCACTGTTATTGAGGCTTAGGCCCGTGAGAATTGGATCCTCTCTTCCTTGGTAGAAGACTGAAAGGGAAACTACGGGCCCAAATTTCAGTCTCTCCTTTCTGTTAAAAGTCTAACATCCAAAAACTTTCTTACTTTCGTTAAATTCCTCGCGGAGCCCAAATGGCAATTTCGTTTTGTTTTTGACATGGGCTTTCAGTGCTCGTGCTGTGTATTTACTTTTCCAGATTTTAATTTTCAAA
This sequence comes from Mitragyna speciosa, assembly GCA_024721245.1. Classification (NCBI taxonomy): domain Eukaryota; kingdom Viridiplantae; phylum Streptophyta; class Magnoliopsida; order Gentianales; family Rubiaceae; genus Mitragyna; species Mitragyna speciosa. The sequence continues at coordinate 720,735 of JAMWEH010000945.1, forward strand.
AGTTAGCCACTGGGCTAACAGCCCAGTGGTCAGGGTCTCCCCTTGCTGCACCCCTTGCTGCAGCAGGTCCGGGAGTCAAATCTTGAGACCTACAACAGTCTAAAGGTGTTTTCGATGGAGAGGGGGTTTAGGTAAATTTTAAAGAGTCATACTCTCAAATTGCATACGGAAACCAGTCTGAGGCTTCACCTAGCAGACCATTGGGAGCTTTACTTTACTTGTGTGAGGCAACAAACTTGTAATACAACAGCGATTGATCCAAAAAAAATTGCAGAAGTTAAAATTAAGAGAAAATGATTTGGACCGATCATATATAAAAGAACGCTCTATTTTATTGCTAAGTTAAATTTTGGTGCATCTGTTTTTTTTTTTTTCCTAATTAGTTTGTTAATTATCTGTAATGTTTTGGACCTTTCTTACTTGCAACGGTTATGCGCATAGGTGAGTACTATTTAGGGTTAAATACAATTTACGTCCTTGAACTTAAATCTTAGTTTTATTTTATTTTTTTAGGTTTTAATTTACTTTATCCTCCTTAATTTAGGGTTAAATACAATTTACGTCCTTAAACTTAAATCTTAGTTTTATTTTATTTTTTTAGGTCTTACTTTACTTTATCCTCTTTAACTAAATTAATAGGCACTTTACCCCCTTAGAAGAATCCATCAATATTAACAAATATGAAAAGATGACGTGGACTTTTTGAACATATATGCCTCCAATATCTTATTTCATGATTATCTTTTAGTTTTATAATTTGTGACTATGTAAATATTTTTTGAGTCTTAATGTTTTCTTTAAACAATTTGGAAGTCTAAAAACCCATGATTTATAAATTAAATTGCGAAGAATAGAAATTGAAAACCCAAATAATCTTGCAAACCAAGTATATATTGGGTTCAAAGTCTCAAATTCCAAGTACAGACTTTGGATAAAAAGTTAGAGAGACCGTGAGGTTATGGACGGTAAAAATTTCTAAAGCTTATGTGTAAGGTTCGAAAGCCCACATAATTCTACAATATCCATGACAAAGTTCAAAAATTGCGAAATTGAAAAAAGTCTAAAACGTGACACCAAGGTTTCGAGTTCGAGACATGAGACTTCAAATATGAATACTAACTTTTGAAAATTTTAAAATCAAAAGATGTACAAAAGACTAAAATCTGAGATTCCAAAAGCCAAAGTCACAAAGATCATTCCAGAAAACAAGGTAAGTGATAAGATACACATGTGATAAACTTGTTGCCTTGATAAAGTTATCATGTTGGAGGGTCATCGGATAATATCATCATTCTCTTATTGTTAACATAATAGAAAATGCCAATCTAAACGTCTCGATCAAATTCCAAAAACTCTATATAAAGAGAGGAGAGTGGGGGAGGAAAATGGGAGTTAAGAAAAACATAGAAAGTGAAGACAAAGAGTTAGATTCCATTTGGTTGGATGTAAAACATTTTCCTAAGGAAATTATTTTCCTAAGCAAACATTTTATATGGAAAATGTCATTTTCTTTACAATTTTCTGGTGCTTGGGTGACAATGTGAAAATTTTTTGAAAAATAATTTTTTTTATATTTTATATTTTTTATTGTTAATATGAGTTAAATAGACTAATAACAATTGTAATAAATGTTTGACAAGTAAATAGAGTTAACTAGGGATTGTTTTGTTTATAACTAATCTTTAAAATAATATAATGATAAAATATACATAACTATAATCATATAATTGTGGAGCCCAAAATGATGAAAAAATTAGTTGATAAGAATTAAAAACAAAAATTAGTTTGGTAATTGAAGCTATAAAAATAGGTAATTAAGGTTTCATGTCACTCTTGAACTCTAAAGAAAATAACTTCCATTCATTGAGTATGTAAGTTATTTTTAGGAAAATTGGAAAATATTTTACATAGGAAAATATTTTTTGGTGTTTGGCACCAGTGAAAATTTTGAAAATATTTTTCAGAAAAATATTTTCAGTCCAAACAAACAGACCCAATATAAAAGAGTGAGAAGAAAGACATCAGTGGTGAGAGAAACATAAAGTCGTATTAAAGGAGGAATATAAAAAAGGTCGAACAAGAAGAGAGAAACATAAAGTCGATCTAAGAGAAAAAATATAAAGAAGATAGGACGAAAGTTTAGACATTTCAGAAATTTTACAAGAAGGTAGAACGAGAGTTCATTTCAAAAATTCAGCAAGGAGTCTTGACATTCAAAATTCTCAAAATGACAAGGTAAAAAGTTTCAATGCTCGCCGATGTACAAAGTCCATAAGACGAAGTTACATCAATGAAAAACAAATTTTCTCGATTTGTCTTTAACTTTTTAAACTCACAGAGTATTATAATTTTTTGTTCCATTAATCAGAGGTTAACGTTTGATAAGGTGTAATTAATGATTTACTTTTATTAGTAAATCGGAGATACGAACCAACAAATCAAACAATTAACATGGGCATTAAATAACGCTAATGGCCATTTGACGGTGCAATTTCCTTAAGACTTCTTTTAAATTCTATTAGTTCAGAATTTTGCAGCAATATACCAAAACAAAATTTAAAAACACAGTAATATTTTTCATTAGTTTTTGTTTAATTTGTTTGGCTAGTGAATGTATAATAGAATGTGGATCAACATAACTGATATAACTAATTTATAAATTGATTTAAAAAAGTGCAATTTTGATGAATTAATTCTATAGTCACACATTAAAACATTATAATAAATATAGAAAGTCATTATGAAAAGATAACATAAGAATAACTTCTTCAAAATATTCTAGAAAGAAAGATATTTTTGTCCGAAGAAAGTCCATATCATCTTTTTTTTTAAATTTTTTTTATATTTCTAGAATCTTAGTGACTATTAATTTAATTCAAACCGGTAAAGTGTAGGTAACTAAGAGCTAGGTATAGAGGGGTAAAATGTAATTAACCCTAATATTTAAAGATAGCCAAAATAGTATTATGTGCATTACACATGCTCTAGGTTAGTTGAAATTATACACTCGTCCATTTCAATGGGAGGACCGTATAGATGTAGGAGATTAGTCTTCACAAGGGAGAGATTTTTAGATTTTACGGCTCTACCTGTGGACCTTGTGCTTTAAAAGAGCGCTAAGTAAGTAAAATAATGCATGGTGATATATAAAAATGATATAAGAATACTTATGTGATTTTATTTTAAACCACAAGGTCCACAAGTGATTGTGTGAACCGGTCAATTTAAGAAATTTCCCTCCACATGATTATTCGTTGAAGACAATGAAGGATTGTGGAGAGGAAATCATATTCCCATCCATGTAGTTTACATATTAAATATAATGTCATGCACACTAGTTGTTTTGCAATGTATGGGGATTTCTTTTAAATGTACAACCAACCCAAATAATAAAGAATTTTTTCTCAAAAAAAAAAAAAAGAATTTTATCGTAGAGATGGGACAATATGATCACCATGCAACCCACAAGAGAACTCATAAGACAGCTCACCAATTTCCAAAAGAAAAAATTAAAGAAAATACCACAATAGTGGTGTAATCAAATTATGTGCTACTCTCAAAAGGACATGAAAAAATGGTGATAATATTAGTAATTACAATACAATATTTTGATTGACAACATTTTGGTACGGTTCAAAATCAAAATATAGGGATTTAGGATTAAAAATATTAAGGAATAAATAACAACAAAAAACTTTTAAGATTCCATTATCCCATGTATGTGTCCAAATATCACTTGCATTTGACGGATTCCATTTACTTCGTCAAAATGTGTCAAACGGCAAGAACTCTATTACGACAAAAGTAATTTGAATAAGAGAATTATTCTAGTAAACCTCTAGTTTGCAACTTAAAAATAGTACTTACTCAAGATTAGAATTGTTTGTATTTAATTATAGTTTATATAAGTCGTGAGTTATATAACTTATGAAAAATTTTATAGTGCCCATTAAGATATTATAATGTTGGGGAATGTCTTCAATAAAATATATTAGCTCCTTAATTTTTAATCATTTAGATTTATTCGTAAAAAATTTTCCCCAAAAATATCACACCGCAACGCCATCATGGAATCCTTATAATTTATATTCAATTGGCCAATTTTTTATGATGGAAGTTTTTTTTTTTTGACAATTTTTATAATGGAAGTTAATATATATATATTTTTTAAAAATTCGATACAAGGTTTACAGGAAAATGGGAAAGGGGAAGGTAAACCAACTCCACAATTCATTCCAAAAGACAATTACCGATTTAAGGGATGAACTATGGGACTTAAGTATTGACGCACTGACACTCAAAGTCCCGACGTGAAAGTTAATATTTTGTTTGGCGTTTACATTACTCCGCGTTGTAATTTCTACGAAGATAGGCTGATTAATCATTCACATCACAAGTATCATTTCTTGGAACCAGCTGAATTGTTAAACGCGTGACACTGTCATTTCTCAAGAGGTTACCGGTTTGATTAGCATACATTTATTGTCTATTAGCGTGGTTATCGTGTTCAAATAGTCAACAAAATTTTCATTTTTTTGCCCTATCCGGGAGAATATCCAAGGATATTCAGATTTTGATTTAGCATAGATTTTAAATTTAGGATTCTTGAAGACCAAGTTTTGATATGCAGGATTTGGATGTAGAGCAAGTTTTTAAAATGCAGGTTCTTGAAGAGGTCATGTTTGTTTGGAAGTTTCTTCAGATTCAAATAGTTCTTGATTTTTTCTTTGAAGTTTTGGATATTGAACCTGATTAGTTTGATCCAAGCTAACTGCCAAAAATCACAAGAATTTTAGTGACCCTGTTTAATCTAGTTGATATTGCTAGTAAATAAACCAAATTTGTGAAGAACTATTACGGAAGATATATACACATAACAGATTGGCTGATTCTTGATAGTTTTTCTCTGGCTGCTTCTACCTTCTAATTTTAAAAATTTATTTTGCGATATTTTTAACTTTTTTTATCTTTTTTTTTTAATTTTTAAGTTAAAATTAAGAGTAACTGATTTTGAGTTTTTATAAAAATCGGAACGATTGAAAACAAGCCTATGGAAACTTGAAATTAAATCACTATAAAACAAATGCTGTTTAACGAAACGAAGCTTACTTTGTTATCACCGAAACGGCTGAATAAATAACGTCCAAATTTGGCAGTCTTGCCAGCACATAAACTAATAAAAAGCACCCTTTGAAATTAAGCATGTTTAATATTTCAGCCTTTTGACAAAATTCAAGAATCAACAGCAATTAGCAACCCCAATTTTTCTTTTCCTTTACAGTAAATTTTCACACCTGACCCTAAATCGCTTCCTTAACATGGTTCTAGATATGCTAGCTGAAAAAAAAAATGTTTGGTTTGCGTCACTTTCATATGTAATCCCTCTAGCCAAACTTAGTTCAATTAATGTATGTTATCAAACAAAGTATAGTTTTTGTCTTATGTATGTATACATATGAGGCTGCATCAAGTGAATGAATGAAGCTGAGAAATGGAAACTAATCAGTCTGCAGAGAAGATTTTTGTAGCCATTGGAACAGACTTGAATGAAGGTTTTGCTACTCTAGAATGGGTACTAAAGAAGTGGACTTCTCATTCAATCAAGATAGTCATCCTCTTTTCAGACAATAACATCTGCAGAGACTATGTTTACACCCCAAGTAAGCCATCTATCTGAAAATTTTTATTCTCTTGTTCTTGTTCTTTTTTTCTCTTTGTGACATTCCCTTGGTGAATTTTAATTTTTCCCCAGCAGAACTTGGCTTACTAACTTGGATTTTGTTGTTTTAGTTGGAAAAATTCCTGCGATCTCTGTACGTGAAGAGAAGCTGAAAGTTCTTGAGAAGTCTGAGGAAGCAAAATCTGACAAGATTCTATCCAAATATATAGCTTTCTGTGGCAAGGTTTGGTAGCACTTTTAAAGCTAGATTTAAATGAAAGTCGGCATACATTAAATGGAAAAGTATCAAGTTTAGGGATTGCCTGATTTCTTGTTGATTTTTGCTCACAGGTCAAGGCTGAAGGTCTCAGAATTGACAGATATGAAGAACCAGTTCACAAAGTCATACTAGGATTAATAACAAGTCTTCCCATAACCAAATTGGTCATGGCCTTTACTTTCATGAGGCCCTCATCATCATGGTATGCACATTTTTTATCATCTTTTTTCCTATTTTCTTTTTGCAAGTTTAGGTAGTTCTGTTGATTTTTGTCAGTTTACTTGTAGTTGATGAGTTTGTTATTTTCTTGATTGATTTTCGTAGGAAATCCAAAAGTACTTTAAATGCATCAATTTATCTGCACCGGAAAAAACCCAATTTCTGCGACTTGTTTGTGATTTTTAATGGAAAATTTGTGTCCCTTAGAGAAGAAACTAATGAAGGTTTCATAGAGGATGATCAAGGAGTCATTGTTGCAAAGCTGAAAGAAAGGCCTAGTTTCAAGGGTTGGATAGGGAAATTTTTTCCAGAAAATGCCACTGGGAAAAATTGCTGTGACTCACCTTCTTCTTCATCGGCTAGCAATGGTACACCTGATCTGTGGGAAAAGTACAGTGAAGAACTTGTAAAATATTCCAATGAATTGTCATCTTCAGCTGCAAATGAAGGAGGCAGTGAGGCAGCAAATGACACCATCCCCAAAATTTCACCACAGCTTAATTTGGCGGAAAATATGGTAATGATGAATTGATATTCTTCAATGAATTCTGTGGCTTTGATTAGTTTGAAGCAGCTGTAGATATGTGTTTGTTCAACTAGTCCACTCAACTTTCTTCCACCAATCAAAAGTATCTTCCTCATCTACTCCAACTTTTGACTTTACTCGCATATGGCAATAATAATAACATGTGAAATGTCCCAAGTTTTTTGCAAGGGGTGATGAAGACAGGATTAAGATTATTGCCTATCCTCTCCCTATTCCTGCCTGCAAAAATGTGGGAATATATATTTTCTAACCTCTTGATATTCTGCCTAGTACCATAATAAGGCACCCTGGCAACCAAATTCGACAATTGGACCGATCTCTAGGCATTATGATTCAGCATATCTTTCAAAATGATATTCCAAGTTTTTCTTTTACTTGTCCATTTAGGCCTATAAACTTGAGATTCTGAAGCTTTAATGGATTGGCTGACCCATAAGAAACAATTGCATTTTGGCAAAAATTTTTTCAGGGAGCTGCAGAAAAACTTGAGATTCTGAAGATCAAAGTTCGTGACACTCAAGAGTCAATTCAATCAAACAAAACAGAGGCCAAGGCCAATACAGAAAGATTTGCAAAAGCCCAACGGGCTATTAGTTTGTGCACCACTCGGGTAATGAATTTTTTCAGGTCTCAATAACAGTAAATTTTATTAAAACTCAAAAAAAAAAAAAAACTGATCTTTTTCACTATATAGGCTGATGAACTTGAAGCCAGTATTCGAGAGGAGAATGCAAAGAGGATGGACTTACAGAAAGACTTGGAAATCACAAAAGGAGAACTCCTAGAGATTCAGAGTGAAGTTGAGGAAAAGAGAAATAAACTCAACTCAATCCTAGAACTCCAGCGCGAGCTTTCAAACAAACTCCAATTGTCTACATTGGCTAAATCACGCATTGAAAGCCGCCTAGAGAAGGCAGTACGCAATAGAGCTGAGATGGTTCAGGAAATAGAGGAGCTGAGACGGCAAAAAGATGTTTTGCAGCGTAGAATCGAGTTTTGCAAAGAAAAAGATGCCATAGGAATGGCTAACAAGTTAAATGACTTGGGCTTTGATTATAGGAAATTCACTGCTGCAGAAATTAGAGCAGCGACTGATGATTTTTCAGAACGCTTGAGGTTGAAATCAGCAGGAGACTGGACAAATGTGTATAGAGGGCGAATTAACAGAACAGCAGTTGCCATAAAGCTCTCTAACACGGATGATGTGCTCTCTCAAGAAATTTTCCTAGAAAAGGTGAGTTTCAATAATGTCCATGGACTCATGGTATTCAATTTTGAACAATTGTTTCTCTTCCATGGAATGTTTGACAGAAATTGAGCATTCATGTAATGCAGATGAAGCTCCTCAGCCACATTCGTCATCCTCATATACTTAGCATGGTAGGATTCTGCACGGAGCTAAAATGTATTGTCTTTGAGTACATGCACAATGGCTGCTTAAGGGACACCTTATTCTCAAGCCGCAGAAGCCACAAGGGAAGGAACCATGGTCTAAATTGGCATGCTCGAATACGTATTGCAGCTGAAGTTTGCATGGGGCTGAGCTTCGTTCACAATGCCAAGCCAAGGCCCATAATTCACGGAAACCTCAATCCTTCCAAAATCCTCCTTGATCGAAACAATGTTGCAAGGATTTATGGTTTTAAACCTTATCCGTGTAACGATGAATCTGACGCCAATGCAGATATTCGAGCATTTGGGACCTTGCTTCTACAACTTCTTACGGGAAGGAATTGGGCAGGGATTGGCGAAGAGGCAATAGTAGTGGATAGTGCTTCTCTAACTGAGTCCTTAGATAAAATGGTTGGACAATGGCCATTGGACTTGGCACTGGAACTCGGTGGCATAGCAAGATACTGCTTGGCCGTAAATGAAACCCTAGACAAGGAATTTAGCACCACATTTTTGATGGGGTGGATAGATAAGGTGAGGAAAAAAGCTGATGAGCGATTGACAAATGGAGAAAGTTTTCTTGCAGCTCAAGGAGAATTAAGTACAGAAGAAAGTAATGTACCTAGTGTTTTCTTCTGCCCTATATATCAGGTAAACATTAATTAATCATTTCCAATTCAAAGATGAAAAAAAGAAAATCATATTGGTAGCATATACCAAACTTATCTCAAATACCCGTTTCTCTCTTGTATAAAGGATGTCATGAAGAATCCACATATAGCAGGTGATGGATTTTCTTACGAGCTTGAAGCAATTGAGGAATGGCTAAGAACAGGTCATGATACGTCACCAATGACCAACTTAAGGCTCAAACACAAGCAACTCACCCCTAATCATATTCTCCGTTCACTGATCCAGGATTGGCACCACAAAAGATCCATTCCTTACTCAGAAAATACAGATGACAGGAAAGTGTAATCTTGTTAGTTATAGCAGGGTAGTAGAGGAACTTTTTGTACTAAAAAACTTGGATACAAATTTCTTGTTGACAATGGAATTTAGCACATTGGTAACTTGGTGTACCGTTGAGAGAGTACAGGTTTAGGATGCTACTCTCAATAAAAACTGCATCGTCGTTTCATTATTACCCGAATCTTTGTCATAAAGGCATTTTCGACACCAGACAGCATTAATAGCAGAGCCAAAAAAAAAAAAAAAGAAAAGAAAAACAGAGAACAAAAGTCCATGATGTAAACCCTTAAAAAAGATAGGGAAACTTTTCCTAGGTAACAATTTAATCATCATTCAAGTACAGCAGTAGTGGAATTTAACAATGAAAACCAGATCGAGAAGGAAACAGCAGATATAATGAAATCTCCCTTTCAGCATATGAAAATCGGCTATTGAGCTCACATGAGGTAATTTATCATCAGTTTACACATTACAAAAGAACAGCCACAAATAACTGTAATCTCCCTTTCTACATAAGAAAAGTGACCATTAACGTGACAATGGATTACATCATGTTCCTTTTGCACTAACAAATGAAGACTGTTGCTATAATTTCAGCAAAGAAGTATGCCTTCTGAATAAGATAAAAGAATTTGTATGTATCTATCACCTATCTGTACTGCTTCGAGGCTACACTTAACACAATCTAGATTATGGTACCTCATAGTGCAAAGAACAACCCAAACATTTTGCCCAGCGGAAAAACCGAGCAACCTTACTTGGAGGGGAATAATCTGAAAGTGAAGATGGATTTGTCATTATATCATTGGCACTTGACCATAGGTACACTCCTCGTTCTTGCTGGCTACCTGGGGCCGTGTTGTCCAATACCAACGCCACCAGAAGTGTTACCACCATATTCAATGATAGAAGAGCATTAAGTGCAAAATCAAGCTGGCAAAAGTATAAGAAACTACATCAGGCATCATTGCTAAATTAAACAAAAGCTAAGATTACAAAATGCATGCTTAATGGTACAACTTAGCTCCCCCCAAAGTAATATAATTAGCTATTTGATTAGGTCAAACAAATGAACTTTGAGCATGTAGCAATTTTGATACAAAAATTAGGCACTTAACGTTCTTCATGTCTGCATGTCATACTTCATGTAATCTCATTTCAACCATTATTTTTTTTCCCCTCATGATGATTTTAGTTAGAATCAATTGTAACCATAAACTGATATCACCACAACAATACTAAGAAAAATCCAGAAGAACAAATAAAAAGAACAAAAAACTATTTAACAAAGTCAATGCTCATTTTCAATTGCAACTATATTTACAAAAAATCTTTCATCTACAAGCCTATTTGTCTGAATATTTAAGACTTCATTTACCATGCAAACTCCATTAAAAGATAATTCCATCTGAATATTACAAAGCGGATGGAGAGATCCAAGTCCTGGAACTTCACTAAGGAAAGGGAAAGACCTGAGTCCTGGAACTTGGCACAAAAAGTAAACGGCTGTACACCTGGACATCCAGTGCAAGTTGGATGGGAGGAATGAAAGGAATAAAAGGGTTACTCACATCAGTACTGCCAGTGTGGATTGGTCCATCGGATGCGGCTGAATAAGGAATTAGATAACTGGGCAGTATCAGGCTGGACTCAGGCTGATACTGCTGCACATATGCTGGTATGGACAAGCCAAGGAACAGTGAAGCACCAACTATCATTATGTTCCGAAAACTAACTGTCTGAGTATATTGCAACGTTGACAGACCTAAAGCCACAATCAGAGCCCATGTGAAGCACAGTATGGCAGCTGCCAATGCCAGTGGAATAGAAGCAAGAATAGCCCCCACTTTTCCTGACAAGGCAAGTTGAGAAATGAATGAGTTATACCTTCAACTATGATTGCTGATCACCAATTAAAGGTTCTTATAAAAACGCTGTGAAGTACAAAATTGGGGAAAATCTTTTCAGTCCAGTATAATCCTTGGTAAATTACTCCAGAAACTGGGAAACATAAATAACACAAGAAATTAGTATCATACTTTGGCATTTGAAAATTACTTCCCTGCCCAAAAATATGATAATTTAAAACAGTTTAGCAAATCCAGCAAAAGTAACTAATCACAAAGTTAATTCATGGCCGCTTTTGGAACATTGTAAGTCATGATTTTGCATCAAACGACGGCTTAGCCAATTCACAATGATTGGAGAATTAAACCAATAGACAATCTACTAGTGCATATCAATATTTATGCTGGTAATATACCACATCAACGTAGGATTTTGAAGAAGCAAAATACTCAACAAGTATTATACCTATGAAAGAGAAGAGGATCAGGAAAAGTGCTCCAAAAACCACAGCCCTTCTGTTAGCAACCTTTGTTACAGCAATTGTGTGCAGATTTTCTGTCAAGGTGGTTGATCCTGTCCCTGAGCCCCAGAGCCCAGCCAGTAGACTACAGAAACCTTCCAAACCAATTGCTCTACTCACCATACCTCGGGTCGGAGGCTTCAGATTAATTACCACAGATGCAGAGTGGTAAGTCCCAATCTGTAGTTTTGTAGTTGTTTCATTAGTTCAACTACCAGATATCCATTTTTGAGAATACAACTGTTTATAAAGGAGAGTTAGGTTTGTCTACCACTAATTTAGATGTTTTGGCTGGACCTTTAAACCAAAGCAAATGTTATTCTCATCCTCATTGTGTAAATCATTTTCCGCAAGATACAAATTGGCCAATTCCTGGCAAAACTTGTTATAACATTGGATTGTTTACACTAAAAATAAAGTACTAACCGAGTCGACTGATGCAACCAGTGACACGAACGTCATTATAATTGCAGTCCTCATGCGAAAGATAGGAATACCCCACTGCAGAGGATAAGGGATTCTGACCCATGCAGCAGTTCTCAAAGCATTGGAAACATCCGTTCTGCAATGCTTCATTGTATATGCATGCCTTCTACAGGCATCCATTAGAATATTGGAACTCGGAATGCCAGGGTTACAACCTTTGTAATTATATGCTCCTCCAGCTGTTAGGAAAAAAGCGTATGCCCATATAATTGTTGCACTCAAGGGTACCTGCAAGTCACATGACAAAAGAACTCCTGAAAGAAAGAAAGAGCTGAGAATTCCATCACAGGATTAGCAAAGAACAACTTTACAAAACCAATCCCTGAATCTTTCTTTCCCAGATGATAGAGCCAAACAAATGGGATTAAGAAGGTGAGAAGGACAGAGAATAAGAGAATGATTACATAAGATGATTCAACATTGAGGAAAACACACTTACTGCATATATTTGAAACACCTTGTGTCCATAAATAGATATCCCACGAAGGTACTGCAGCCAATATTATTGTGAAAATCAGATCCAAGTCTCATGGTCTTTTTCCATTTTCTATATTTTCTTTTTCAAGATACATAAACGATAATTGAGTAGCCTTCAAATTTCCAAGAATAATAATGAAAACTTGAAATTCTAGAAAACAAGTGTACCATCATGGATGGGAGAAAATTAGCTAAGGGCTTGACATTTGATAAGGAGGTCGCTTACCAAGGTAAAAATAAGAACTAACACTATCTGGGGAAGACTAATTTCCACGCAGGAACCAGCCTGAGGAAAGCCGTAGCTAAAAAAAGCTAAGCCCACTGCAGCTATAGTTGGTGCAACCACAACTGGGTTTATTAATCTGCAAGAATTTTTTTGTTTAGCTATCAGACTAATCGACCTTGCAAGATCTCAAAAACAAGTTTAGGCATTATATCTGAAAGCTTGTCTCTCACGATTCATTAAGCTCGATAGCACAACAATGTGGAAATTGCATTTCTTGTTTTTCCCTTCCCTTTCAGGAAATTTGATAAATCAGAGAGAGAGAGAGGGGGAGAGGGAGAGGGAGAGGGAGAGGGAGAGAGAGGGAGGGAGGGAGAGATGAAATACTTAGGGTGAGAATCTGCTTGTTAATTTTTTATCCATCTACAGTTATCACAGTGTAGCACTAAGGAAAGCAGGAATGGGCAGTCATGAACTGCTCATAACCATACTGTTTAGAAACATCTTAAATTACCTTAAAAGAAAAGACATCAATCCACTGAAACCCAAGATGCTCTGAAAAATTGAACCAACAATTATGGCCCCTTGTATTTCCCTCATTATGTGCCTGAATCTCTGTAGATGACGAGAAAGTAAACATTCAACTTCACATTGCAGTGGGTTATAGTTGAAGATGGAATGAGCCACTTTTGGAACTAGATTAAGTGGGGATATATAAATCACAATTCAAGCTTAACTAGACTTACATTTTCACTAAGGTTTCGATATTCTCGAGAATTCATTATAGCTAATGCAGGTGCAAGATATACAAATGAACTCCCTTGAATCAATGGTAGTCGAGTTCCAAAGAATGAATTGAGTATCGTGGTAATACCAGAGACTAGCAGCATAGTGGAAATTACAGTGGCAGTATCCTTCTGCAATTCATTCAATAGATATGGAAAAATGTCAGTGCCATAAAACGGATACCAGTCTCTTAAATGATACTGAAAAGAAAAGCAGGGAAGAAAAAAAAGCGAAAATCTTACATCAGACCCACCCATGGCAGGTACAATAATCACAGGAATGAATATAAGTGAACCAGCCAACGACAAGAAGTGCTGCAGCCCGTAATATATAAGTGGTACTGTTTGAGGTTGAAATGAACAATCATATAAGACAAGTGACTTAAACTTTCCATAAATATTAAATTTCCATAATGTTAGTAAGTGAATTGAAAATGTTGAACTTCATTAAGATCAATGGCTGACAACCAAAAGAAATGGAAAAGCTTAAGCAATGAAATTAAAAGGTGGTATCAACCCTCAGCTGCATTTGATACACTACCTGAAACTCGTTCAGTTGAAAGATAACAAGACTCACTATCTGCCAGTTAAATTCCAGCTTGGCATGTACCTTCTGTCCTCTAAATCCATTTTGAAATGTGAGTCTCCCACCAAATAACCAGATATTATGGGTGGAATTCTATAACAAGCAAAGAGGACCCTGGTATAATACCATCTAACGACTTCTGGAAGCAAGGAAATATCACCAACTTTTTAATAGCAGTAACAATAATGATGAACAAGCATGAGAAGAAAAAGCAAGGATGCATCACTAAGAGCACTATAGGAATTGTAAGTTGCTAGGAAGGGTAAACATTGACGGCCTTGAGACAAATGGACAATTGTTGAGAGTTACTTGCCATATCCTTATTTGTGGTTGGACAAAATGACAAGCTCCTAGCTCTACAGAACAGAACTTTGTCAATACACTGCTAAATCAAAGGCAATGAGCACGTCCATGACGGATATTAAGTCACGGCCAAATCTCAGGGGCGGTTAACAGATTTGACATAAAAGGAATTTTAAGCTTTACAAATTAATCTTTCTGTCTTTGCTTGTTATATAGATATTCAAAATTATGAAGAAGCTCATAACTTGATATCAAACTCAAAGACATTTAATGATCAAACACAAATCAATGAATTAATGATTAAGAAAAATCAATCACTGCAACTGCCAATTGAGCTACAAGAGAAAAGGATTATATACTAGAATAAAATCATACTGACCAAAACCCGGATTCTCCCTCAGTCCACATTTCATTTTGGGTGATTGGTGCCAGCCTCCATAACTTGGATCTTCACCATCAGGAATTCCCAGGATTCCCATTTCTCCATCCCCATCTCCATCCTCTTTTTTCAGCTCAGTGACTTGAGCTGTTGGCTGAACTCCATTCCCATTCCCAGCAACAGCCCCATTTACATTACCATTTCCAGCACCATTTAAACCATCTCTTCTCTCCTCACTTTTAACCTCAAAACCAACTCTATTCCTCTGATTCTCACCTCTCAATCCTCCATCTCTCTCATTCCTATTCCTCCCATTTCCAACCACCCCCAAATCTTGCTCAATTTCCGTCTCTCTATTCCTCCTAGTCCTACCAAGAATAGGATCAATCTCAATCGTTGGTGACAAAGACTCCTTTTTGTCAACACCCTTCTCCAAATCCAACTTTTCACTCTCATTCTCAACTTTCCTCCCACTCACACTACCTCTATCAGTCTCCCCAGAAAAAGTGGACACAAAACCAGTCTTCTTAGCCCAAGATCTCAGCTCTCTGGGATCATAAAAATTCTTTCTTGGAATGAAAGGATCAATCTTTGGTAAAACAGACCCCAGTTTCAGACCCTTTTGTTTATCCACCTTATCTCCAGATTCTGAGCTCGACCCACCTTCCATTTCCACTTTTCCTCAAATGGGTCGCAACTGGAACAAGCAAAAGAATGATAAATATTGTACTGCTCCTACTAAAGATCGTGTCTTTAGTGCATTTCCAAGAAGAAGAAGAGGAGAGATAAAAGAGAGATGGAGTAGAAGTAAAGAAGGAAGAATATAGAGGTTTAAGAGTGAAGACTAGTGATAATTTTAGTTAATAATGCTGACTGCTGACGGGAGTGGGGAGATGAAGAATTGAGAGTGAAAGCATCTTCTCAGCGGTTGTTGTCCTTTTCATTTTTGTTGCCGCTCATGGGTAGCTATCAAAAGTTTGGACTTTTACCACTTTTACATGTGAGGTTACACAAATGCCCTTTTGCAACGTTGAAAATCTGATTTTCTATTGGAATTGGATGATTAACAATGCCTTTTTGTCTCAACATTCATCATGAATAGAAAAACTGGATTGGCAATCACATAAATGATAAATCCGAAAAGAGAAAATGTAAAAATAGTACTTCACATATAAACTTATGCATGTTAATCCCCAACCTATATCAAATATAGCAATTCAGTCCTCAATACCATCTTTGGTCAATTTTTTGCCTAAACAAAGTCATGGGCAGTTTATATGCTAATAAATTTGGAAAGGAACAATAAGAATACAAAAATTTTCGTTTGAAAAAAATGTACTTATATGCATTATATACTCATTATAACTTGGACTCTAATTTCTTAAAAAAAAACATATAATGTGTGTACACCTTTTTTTTAGAAGTAAAAGCTACGTATTTTTATTTTTACTTTATAAGTACGTGAGTAGGAGTGATTTTTTTGAAAGAAAAAAATTAGTTGTGACCAAATTGATATATTACAAATATGTCAAGAATTGGCGTACATCATTTTTTAAATATGAGGGACTAAAAAAATAATTTTTAAATGTAAGGGACCATTTGTGCATTTCTACCATCCCAAAATGGACATGACCTTATGTCATCCATCAAATATGAGGAATGGGTATCGCTAATGTCTGTGATAGCATCCCTCTACATCCAACATCCCATAGTTTTTCTTTTTCATTTCTTTTGTTGTTTTTTTGGGGATTTGATTGTTGAGGGAGATGGTGATCATTTGCTTTTCACTCGTCGAAAAGCTTCCTTAGAGTTCAAGCAATTTCTACTCTCTTTTTAAGTCCATGTTTGCACTCAAGTGAACTCCATCAAGGACTCAAATGTGACAAGTAATAACTGGGAGTTGAATTTCTTGATCCAATTTATATATCTTTTACAAATTTCTGCTTAAGAAAATGGAGAAGCATGTGCTGAAGCAAGATTTGATGTTACAATTGAACAAGCACAAATTATAGTTATTCACTCTTTCTTTCCTTTTTTTGTTCTTTTTCTTTTTTGGAAATTAAGTGAAAAAAATACATTAATTTTCTTTCTTGAAGACACTGATGAGAGAAAGATAGCCTGAAAAGTATAGTTTATGATATACTAATAGTATTTAATAACTTCAGTTGTTGGATATCCAGCTAGGATCTCATTGAATCTCTTTAATGATACCATCTTGATTTCATTAGCAGTAATCATGGTCTCTGAAAAACTTGAGGATAAAGATAGAAGCACTATTGCATGTAATGAATGACAAAGCATATAGTTTATGACTTTATAATCACTTTCCACCCACTGTCAAACTATAAAATTTACCATTATCTTTTCTAGACGTTTAGTTTTGAGCACTGATCTCATCATCATAGTTTTCAAAAACATCGGTTTCTTCTAATTTTACACTTAAACGTAGTTTCAAAATCCCAAAACGAGAAAGAATTTTTTCTGTGGGGTAGAGCTGTAAACGAATCGAGTTACTCGCGAACACAGTTCGACTTGGCTCGTAAAAGCTTGAGTTTGACTCGTTCGTCTAGATAAACGAGTCGAGCTCGAATACAAATTTTGGCGTGAGTTCGAACTCGTTTGTTTAACAAACAAACAATAGTTCGAGCATGAGATATTCAACTCAGCTCGGCTCGAATAACATTTTCTTACTTATATAAACCGAGTTGTTCGCAAATGACGTGGTGTAGATTAGGTATGAAAATTATAAGCAAAACACACACAAATCAAGTAATAAGACCTAATCTTCCAACTATACCGCAAGTATATGGGCCTATTGTAGCACTTAGAGTATTAGGTGTTGAATCCCACAAGGAATTAATACAATTGCAACTACTAAGGCTTTATGGCTAAATTTTATTATCTAAACAAATTCAAAGCAAGAGTGATGGTGCATGATTTTCTATTTCAATAGAATAGGTGTAAGATTAAGAAACACTTGAATGAATTCAATAGCAAAAAGCTTAGAATATAGAATCTACTAATGAATCATATTATGCATGAATGAATTGCTAAGTTTTCATCTTGTCTTGTTAAGAATCCAATTCCATATGAATCATAACTAGATCTCTCTATAAAATGACAAGATTCCAACTATTCTAATAATGAAATGTTATTAAAACATGAATTGTAATGATTTGCTTAAGTATCCATTATTCTCATATGAACAACTTAAGCATTACTTGTTCATTTTTTATTGTTAAATACATTTATCAATGTCAAGTAATAACAAAATGACTTGTTTATGTTGGCCATGCAAAAAGCAAGTTTTAAAAATTGAACAAGTAAACAAATAAGAACAAGTTTAGCAAGTTAAGAAACTCTAGGTCATGCTTTTGGATTCATTAGCTTAATCTGTATTCTAGATGAATCTTTTAGTGAATTATGACTAATGAATCAACTAAAAATTTAAATTCAAAGTAAGAATTTATGTTTAACAAGTGAAAATAAAAAAGATAAAGTTAGAATTGCTCAACCAAAAGTTTAAACAAAGCTTCAATTGTATTTCATCTCCAAAAGTTGAACTTTAAGAGTTTTTGTACAATGCTCCTCACTATTCTATTGAAATAGAAAGAGAATTCTATTAATTCTCTTTGAAATTTACTATAAAACTACTTCTAACAACTATTATCTACTTCTCTAACTACTTCAAATGCATTACAAATGACTTTTATTTATAGACAAATAATCTTCAAGTCATTTTCCAACTTGCAAAGGCATTCAATGCATGTTAATAATGAAGGTTTGCATTGAGATTCTAAATAAACATAAAAGTCTTCAATTGTGTGCTCAATAGAATCTCCAGCTGCATAAACCATGTCTTCTCCAGAAAAGCTTGCAAACACCAACTGCAAGTTGATGCAAGTTTCAACCCCAAAAAATTCTAGTCCATATGCCATTCCTCGGGTGCAATTTGCGGGTTGGCCTCCACGATCACTGATAGTAAGCCTCACTTAATTTTCTGATTTTGCTGAGCTGGCTTCCACATGTGCAGACCTTTTTCACACATTTCCATGTATTTTTAATAAAGAATTTGGTCTCCCAAATATTTTTGCACAATTAATTTTTCAAGTATTCTCAAAATAGTTCATCAACTTAATCACCTGAATCTTCTTTGATTTTGATCTATCTTGATTTCAATTCATCCAAATTGAGATTAAGTATGATGAATCTGAAAAAGTGTACAAAAGTTGTGATTAAACAGTTCAAAATAACAATTCTACATCAAAATCCTAATTTTGGGAGAAAAGCCCTGATTATTGAAAAAGTTAAAAAATGAGTCATTTGTAACCAAAAATATTATATTAATACTAAAACATACCAAAAATACATAGTAAATCATACAACAATATTGACAAATTTATTACTCATTCAGCAAACAAAGCTCGACTCGACTTGCGAAAGCTCGAGTTCTACTCATTCGAATAGCTAAATGAGCCACACAAATTTTGTCTCGATTAATAAACAAGTTCGGCTTAACCTCGACTCAACTTGTTTATTAAACAAGTACGAGCTCAAATTGAGAATACTCAGCTCGGCTTAGTTTAGAGGTGTTATTCGAGCCGAGTCGAACCAAGTATTTGGTGTTCAAACTCGAGCTCGTTTAATAAACGAATAGGCTCGCCTTGGCTCGTTTATTAAACGAGCCAAATTTTTTGTTCAAGCTTGACTTGTTAAAGGAATAGGAAGCTCGATCTTGAACTCAAACTCGGCTCAATTAACACTAAAGAGTTGAGCTCGAACAAGCTCGAATGAGCTTGGTTCGTTTAACACCAACAAACCGAGTTCGAATGAGCTTTTATCAGCTCGGCTCGTTTAACACAAAGAATTGGAAAGAGCATTCGCGAACACAAACAAGCTCGTTTAGTCAATTAAGGTATGGAGAATAGGAGTGAAAAGACATTATTGCCCCTTGTTTGCGAATACAAACAAGCTTTCGCAAACAAAGCTCGTGTTCGCTCGTTTAATAAACAAGTTCAATTTCTTGTTCAAATTCGACTCGTTTAGCTATACGAACGAGCCAAACTCGAATATTCACGAGTCGAACCAAGTTGTGTTCGCGAATAGCTCGATTCGAATAATAACTCTCGGCTCGACTACACAGTTCGGTTCGAATAATAGCTCTCAGCTCGACTCATTTACAGTTGTAATATAGGGGTTGGGGAGATTGGTTGAATCAATGATGCATTAACTTCAATTGCACTCATATGTGAAAATTAATCATTGCAATGAAAATAAATAAATGAATTTGATCACACCTATTGTCCTCATAGCTATCTTCTAATTGAAGAAGAAGAAGACGTTACATAATATCGCTGTCAAGTTTCAGCTGTTTGACTACAATGGCCCACGAAAATGAACTTACACAGAAAATTTTGAATCTACATTTATTTGTACCAAAACTTGACAATAACATTTATTTGTAACAAAAACTTGACATGATTATCTTACCACACTCTCCAAGTATTCATATCAGAAATCTAATTGAAAAATTCACACTTCACAGTTCACACCACCATCACAGTTTTTCGATCTTTTAGAAGGATAATAAAGTAGGAAAATTTCTATTATATTAAATTAGGCTCCACATACAAGCACAGTTAAGATTGAAATTTTTTCTGACTAATTTCAGTTAGTACCACTTCAATATTACGTTGACCTCCTTTGATTACATGAAATGACTACAATGATGTGGTTTTAGGCCAAATAGTTTGATTTGATTGTGTTGAAAATTGATAGTTTGGATTTTAATTTTTGTTTGTTTCTTCATTTAGTTTGGGCAAATAAAAGGACTAAATCATATTTATCAATAGATAGTATCAAATTGATATGAATGTATAATTTTTGCAAGTTGACTAGTAGGGGTGATGTTCTAATTTAGATGATATGAAATAAATATGAATTGTTTGACATTAATTTTAAATGTTAATTAAAAATAGTTTAGTGATGGTTCGAGTGATAGTCTAGTTAACAGCTTATAATTATGGTGGTGATGGAAATAGTTGTTCTAATAATAGTAAAAAGATGGCATAGGATAGGCTTTTTAAAGTATTGTTATACAAATTGTAACGTTTGGTGAGATAATTGTAATATTTTGAATAAAGGGAATGCTATGTGGAAGTGCTAAAAACCTCAAGGGAGATTTATGAAATTATCCCTTGAAAAATAACGTGGTAGTGCATGCATTTCTCGCTAAACTTGCATATGGTATTACTCGTTGTTGTTTGTATAAATAAAAAAAAAAAAAAAAGAACTGCAATTCAAAGGTTGTTGAATGAATCATATGATTTAGACCTTCTCTGTAAACAACAATTTCTTTGTCAGTATTAGAATCATAATTGGGGCGCCAAAACAACGTCAAATTGGTTTCATGACAAACAGTTTTAAGTACATCCTAGTCTTTCAGAGGTCAGGCTGAATCAATATTTGGCTCAAGAATGGAGTTATTGCTCTTTGTAAACACCAGAGATGCATATTGATCTTAAACTGAAAGGATCATAAATCAAAAGGATCTTCTGCAAGAAGACTAAGTAGTCGGACCCAAGAGCAAAATATGCAAAGTCCAAAGATCTGGCATAAGTATCCACAGAAGACCAATCGAAACTTGCCCCATTATGATGCTTCCCAATCTAAAAGACAGTCCCCTGAAACTAACTCAACAAATGGTGTGTTGCAGACAGTCCATTGTAGAAATGTCTTCAAAAGTGAAGCACCAATAAACAACTAAAATAGCCAAAATTTTTTAAAGACTAGGTTTCATACAACGAAATCTATCAGCCAATAACTATGTTACTGTAGGAAAAAGCAGAGTCTGTGAAAAGATTACCAGTTGAAAATTACGGCTGCATAGGAACTAAAGGAATTCCACCCTTAACTACCCGAGATCAAGGCACATTAAACTACAATACATGTCCAAACAATTTTGAAAATGGATCTCAGACTGGATGAGATCTTGCCAGTTTATTGTTGTCCACATAGCACACAAGCCAAGCTTCTCTTAGGTTATATCGAAGCAATTATAAGGCTTGTCTCACAAAGGCCACAAGTTACTATGAACAACAAAAGCAAGGATATGAGAGTTTCCAAGTCTTGAGAAGAATGTTTTTATCTTACATGTTCAAGCAATGTATCAGCTAATCTAAGTCACTTCACACACCACCACCAACATTACATAATTAGTCCTTCCCCCTGTATTGCTAACATAAAGCCTGTGATTTATCATAACTAAGATCAAGAATCCACTAATTACAGTGTTTATAAAATGAAAAGCACTTCCAGCCATATAATCTATCTTAGCACAAAGGACAACCATCAAAACTTCCAAAATTCATTTTCTATCAAGCAGACAGAACGCTGTACAACAGGGTGGAGAAACACCTTTGGAACTATGATTTGAGATGCTCCTCTATGTCTTCAACTCAACAGAACCAACAATGAAAGTCATTCCGATGGTGTCAAAACTCAAACAACACCAAACCGATCAAGTTTAGTTCTTAAACAATTACATGCATAAAGACTCACGGTGTGAACTATGTGCCCATTACAAGAGCTATTAAAGTTGGCACTAACAAAATGCCGGCCCATTACCCGATAAACAACAACAACAACAAAAAAATCTTATGCAGAGTGCATATTTCTTGTCGAGTGCACCTCTATCCCATGAACAGCAATCTTACGACTGTCTACTTGCATGCCGGGAAAGCTACCTCATCAAGTTATATTAAGGGAGAAAAAGCTCATTGCATTAACTATCAAGAACAAATCAATGCAAACACAAATAATCAATGCAAACACAAATTACAGCTAAAGGACATCAAAAGGAAGCTTACAGTCACGGCATAAATGCAAAAAGTAGCTCATTTGCTATGTTGTTTAAAATTTGTTTACTCCAAAGCCATCACTTTTGTGAATGACCTTTTCTTATAATAGACAAGGTATACTGCAATACTTGCCAAGTGGCTATGAGACTTGTGCAATCAAGTACCTTCAACAAGCTACATACAGCAATGAGGCTTTCATAATCACCACTTGTTGGAAGCATGAATCCAAGAGTTCGACCCTAAATTTGTCACTTCAAATGTAGACCGTTAAAGCACCACTTGGGCTTACCCACAACAATGACACGGTCACCAGTTTCCATTAAGCCAATACCTCGTGCTACCTCCTAAATGTGCAACTGAATGCATTGCAAATCCTCCACACAATTCCAGAATAAAGAGGATTGAGATTTGAAACAATTGTAGTCCGTATGAATTTAGTTATTTTACAATTGTATAAGGAGCAATAACTTGTGGTAACTAATAATGATGATAAGGAGCAATAACTTGTGGTAACTAATAATGATGATCTGATGATGGCATGCCTAAATCTTTAGATAATTACAGCTCGACATATAGTTCATTGAGAACAAGTTCAGCACAACTTATTTCAACTGAGAGAAGCACCCACATAGACCAAAGTACTGAAAAAGCAAAAAGGGAAAGAAAAAGCAACAAAACTCGGATTCACCACCATACCACTAAATCCATATAAATTCATCACTAAGCCCACCAACAAGATGCAAAAATTCAATTTAAATTAATTTAGTAGTGAATTTGTATTTTTAATAAAAAACTTTAGTCAATACTTGATGTTCAACAAATATAGAGTCTTGTAGGCCCCAAAGTTGCATAAAATATCAGTACTCTCATTTGACCAGGACAGATAACCAAAAGTGCTCATAAGATTGCCCTTGTAAGACACATAAACAGTCATCAGCAGAGTAATGTAGAAGTAACAACAGTAAACAAACATCTCAAGCATATGGTATTCGGGTCCATAACAATACATACTAGTGATGAAAACCACCATGATAACAACCCTGAAAACCAAAGCTTACTACAAGACATGCCCAAAATAGATCCATTTCACAAGGAGAGGAGGAAAAAAAATGGAAACAAACCAAGCTAAAAAATTAGACCGCAGCTTTACCCCTCAATTTTGATTCGGATGCCAAAAACCTTTTCTTCCACACAGTTTTAGATTCTCAAGTCTGTCAAATCCAATTAAATATAAAAATTTTGCAAGCTTACTGAACCACAAAGCCATCCCAAAAAGAGGAAGCGAAGAGAGAAATAGTTCAAGAAGTTAACTTTTTCACCTTGATAATTTTCAGAGTCAAATACTGCATGCTTGAACCCCATTACTGCCAGCACAAACAACTCAAAACCAAATTAGGCCATAACCATATCTTTCAAGATCTTGACCACAACTAAGTTGATATCTGGAGAATAATCTGCGTAAAGTACTGACACAAAAAATGAATCTTAGTATTCACTTTCTATGCAAAAGAACAGCAAATTCCAGACCTATTACACCATAACAAACATCCACACAGTGGTCTTTTGTCTAATACCATCTAATAATCCTCCCAATATCCAGAAAACAGATTTCCAGTTCCACACTTCCATACAAAGCACATACTACGTACTGGTCTGTTCTTCCGCTATGGCTAGAGAACATTGAACTTTTAGCTACCATCAACAACTAAAAACTCCGAAAAGCCCGTTGTCAACCAAAAACCTTCCATCTTTTTACTCCAAACCAACTATAGAAAACAAGTCAGCACCCAATGAACCAATGACAATGATAAAATAACAATTTCCTAACCCGAGTTTCCATATTCAATAAATTCATAATACATTAGAATTTACTATAAAAGACTAATCAAAATTTCAAAATAAATAAATAAATAAATAAGCAGCACACCATATAAAAACTTACTCAAGAACCCGAAAATCTCTACCTTTCCCATTAAAATAATCTTCCCTAGCCAAATTTGCAAGCATATATTTATACCAATCTAATCAACAGAATGAGAAACCTGCAAAGTATATAGAAATCCCTATTATCCACTTAAATTAAAAGGGAAAATCATTAAAAAAAAAAAAGAAAATAGATATAGAACAGAGACATAAAAAAAGTATAAGCATATGTGTTGCTATTCATATGCTTATACTTTATCGTTTAGATCCCTTGGCCTCGGCAGTTGGGAATCTTCGGAGGAATCTCGTTCTGGTTACTGTGGCAGTGCTCCTCGTACGCTAAGTGACTTTAAGTCCCGTGTGACGTTGAGTTTAATAAGTCTCAATGTGACTGGGGAGGTTCTTGAATTCTTCTTGCAAAATTGCCCAGTTCTGAAGTATCTAGTAGTGCAGGGCGCTAGAGATTTGATAAGTCTTAAAGTCTCCGGTCCATCTCTTGCATTGCAACATCTGGAGATATCCTACTGCATCAATTTAGAATCCATCATTATCTGTGATACAAATCTAGGCTCACTTAAACTTGAGGGAGAAGAGACACTAGTGCTTGCGAATGTCCCCGTGCTTGAGGATGTTTATATTTCTGGGAGGTCCGATGACTTAGCCAAGGATGTCATTTCCTGGCTTTCCTGTTGCCTGTCGAATCTGAGGGTCCTTACCGTATTTGCTTCACTTACTTATGTGAGTCTTGAATTTGACGGTATGAATTTTGTCGAAGATTTTATTTTCACAGTGTTCTTTATAATTACTACTTTTAAATGTGTTTTGTTTATTTTTCTTTTGTCCCAGCATAAGGCTAAGCTTCAGGAGCTTCCTGAACTGCCTAAACTGAGGCAGTTAATCTTAGTAGCTGAAGCTAAAGAAGATCTTAGCTTGATTGGACTTACTTCTTTGATTATGGCATCACCGAACTTGGAGAAGTTTGTACTGAAGGTAGGATGTTCTACAGCTAATTAACCAATATATGATGTTTCTTTATCGTCTTGCTTTAGTTTTTCGAGTTTTCTGTGCTTTACCCACGTTACTTTTTCTTTTTTAACTTTTTTTTGTCATCCCTAATTAATTTTGCTTTATGCCAGGCCATTTAGCATCATCTTGAAGCTGGGCTTCAAAATTTTTTGTGAAATTTTGAGTGCGTCTTTGGCCCCATCAATTCTTGAAATTAAAAAAGCAATGTTCTATTAACACGTGGACGGGATTGGCCAGTTCTACTAGTTCAACCGATAGTGGTTTCCTGTCTAGTCACAGCAAGTTTGAACCGGCAAATCCATTTGACTTGGCGCCTACTCGAATTAAAATTACTGACCTTGATGGTTCTTCATGTGACACTTTTTTTTTTTTTATCACTTTTTAATGTGTTGGTTTTTAAGGTTTTCTTTCCTTATGTTGGTCACTATTAATGTTTTCTAGAAATTGCAAATGTTCTTAAAATTGAGTTTAATATTTATAGAACATCAAACTAATTAGTAGTATTAAGAAGTAAAAGTAAAATGACTAATGAATCAGTTTAGTTAAGCAATAGGTCCAGCTCTGTTCTTAGTTTTAAAACATTGATATAATACCAATTCATTTTTTCTTTAAAGTGTTTACTATAGATTCCATGTACGAATATTCTTGTTGTATTCACTGGTAATGTTGCTAATGTTTTGTTTTTGTGGTGTCATGGTAGGTTCATCTATCTGTTTTTTGTGTATTTTTTTTTTTCATGTTACTATCATTTTATTTTATTATTTTGATTTGTAGACAGAGTGGTTCCATAGTATTATCAGGGCAAATTCGAAATCCAAGAAAGCTATCAAGACAAATCGGAAGTCCAAAAAAGTTGTCAGTTCTCCACTTCAACATCTGAAAGTGGTTGAGTTATACGGTTATTATGGTCGACAAAGTGATCTTGAACTCGTGGAGTATTTTGTAGAAAACGCAGTCTGCACTTGAGAAAATGATAATCGATCCTCGTAGACCATCGATCATCCCTCGTCGTCGTCCTCAAACAGGGATTGAAATTAAGAGGGAAAGAAATGCTAGATTTTATGCCGAACAGGTTGAGGGTTGAGGGATTAATACCCAGTCACGTTGAATTTGTTATTCTTTAGTTTCAGACAGCATCATGCTCTTCCTAAATCATCAAAATCATCCGAGTTTTCCGTGTGGCAGTAGATGTGAACTTTTTTTTTTTTTTTTTTTTTTAATTTTTAATTTTTATAATTATTTTTATCGAGTTGTTTTGGTTTGTCTTGAGAATGTGTGAGCTATTTTTTATTTTGCATAAAGGACAACCATCAAAACTTCCAAAATCCATTTTCAAACCATGAGAAAGCCTGCAAAGTATATAGAAATCCCTATTATCAACCTAAATTAAAAGGGAAAATTATGTAAAAAAAGAAAGAAAAATAGATACAGAACAGAGACATTATTTTAAAGAAAAGGTAGGAAATTGCTTCAATTTTGACTATACATATTAACACACATCAATCAACCATAAAGATTAGTACATCAAACCAAATAACCAAAAGGGGGAAAAAAAAGAAAAACCAAAAAAATTATTTATTGTTGAAACTATTTTCCTTTTCGTTTTCCTTACCATTACTTTTTTTTTTTTTTTTTTTTTATCCTAAGCCGATAGCAAAGGAGAATAAAGGCGACAGAACTGGTCTTGCTGCTCTCTATACCGGCGTTTTAGATAATTCTCGAGGATTTCCATGACCGAAACGAACCGTTTCATCTCTTCCAGCTGCTGGCTCAGCTCGGCTTCCCGAGCCCTGGCTCTCTCCAGCCGTGCCTCCGTCTCGGCTAGCCTGTCCCTGAGGTTTTCCACCACCGCCTCGTTCTGGGTTATGGTCGTCAATCGGATTGTGGTGGGTCGGGTCGGAGTATTCCCATCGAATTCTTGTTTGGATGGTAGTCTTTCGCCGCCGTAGCACATCTTCTCTTCAATTTTTCCACCACCAAAACTGATTGCCTTTTTGGGTTGGGCGATTTGTTGGGTGATGGTGGGTGGGGTATTGATAGTGGGTAGTATTTGCTGAGAAGAAGTGTAAAAAAAAATTGCTGGTAGGTGGACTGATGAATGTGTTACTCTTATTTATATGTCTTCTTCTTATCTCTCCTTTCTTTTTGAGGTGTTTTATTTTGGTCCAAAATTCTTTTTGAGGTGTTTTATTTTGGTCCAAAATTGATGAGAAGGGAAAAGTTTAGGAAATTTCCATTCAACTGCGATACAATTTCAAGAATACTAGCATGAAATGCTCGCATCTTGGACTAATCTACATTGGTGGCTTATAGAACTGTTCTAGGCACATGACATGATTAAGGTAAATAAGTCATCGAGTCTTGCTTTGGATAGTGCTTAATTAGGTGAATAATTAGTTTGTTTTTTGTTTTTAAAGGTGATATTAGCATCACAAAGGACACATATTTTGTTTTATATGTGTTAGTTTTCTATTAATATTTTGAGTAATTAGGAAAACATGTTTTACTTTTTATAGCGTGTGTTGAAAAATAGATTGTAACTTGTAATCAAGTTGCAGTGTGATGATTTTATTTTCTTTTAAAAAAATCTGATCACCTTAAAAAGATTGCAAGCCAATGAAATTTTAGATGATCAAACTATGAGAACTTTGTAATTTGTAATCAATTTACAATTTTTGTTATTTTATTTTTTAAAAAGATCTAATTAATTTAAAAAGATTGCAAGCGAATGAAATTTTAGGTGATCAAACTAAAACAATATTTAAGCATTTATCTCATTATATGGGGTTAACTTATATGGATATATGGATACGTCGCCATTGACTTTAATTAAGACACATATTCGCATTAATGATTAGATATAATATGTCATTATTATTAGTTTATTCCAATTCTTTTTAAGTCTTCCCCTTGCCTTTTTAGTTTGAGTCAAAACTTCTCTATTTTCTACCCTCTGTATTGGGACATCTAGAGGTATCCTATGCACATGTCCAAACTATCTTAAGCATGATTCTCTCATCTCCTCATCAATTGGTGCTACCCCTAATCTCCTTCTAATGCATTGATATCTTATTTTATCTAATATAGTATATCCACACATCCATCCCAAGATCTCTCATTTCTACTAATAAAGAAAAATAGGAGTGGATATGGTTAAATGGTAAGGATAGGAAAATTTAGTAAAAATGATTACTATTATGGAATGTATTTTGCTTCATTTTTACCATTCTTATTATGTCGTTGGATGAAGTAGGACACTTCTACTTGACATGTAAATAATAGTAACTTCCTTATTTCTCAGTTCATACATTTATATTACTACCTTTTCTTCGTATATTAACTTGCCTGCTTCAATATTTTTGTAATTTTGTTCCTCCATGTAATATAAGAAGTGAATTAGGATCCCTGTTTCTCTTAGTTGATGTTTATTTTATAAACTTCATTTATCAGCTTGTAGTTTCTTTTACCCTTGACTTTATGCTGTTCCTCTTGACTTTATGCTTTTCCATATAGAGACTGAAAGATGTGAACTTTGATGTGGTTCATGAATGACATGGAGACAGTATTGAGAGTTCAAAGTTTTGAGAACTCTAGCAAATATGTTGATCTTGGAGAAGGATCATCGTCTGATATGGATTTTTGTAAAGTTTAAATGA
This sequence comes from Mitragyna speciosa, assembly GCA_024721245.1. Lineage (NCBI taxonomy): Eukaryota > Viridiplantae > Streptophyta > Magnoliopsida > Gentianales > Rubiaceae > Mitragyna > Mitragyna speciosa. The sequence goes on from JAMWEH010000945.1 coordinate 749,875, forward strand.
AATAGTCTAAATCATTCATTCTGGTCTAGAGAGCTTCGTTTTATTATTGACATTGATATCCAAGACAAAGACAAATTTTGTCTTTTTGGCAGACAAATGTCTGTTTGTTGTACGATGTGCTTTTAGATGATTAAATGATACGAATAAGATCTTAGTATCCATATCAGAGCAGAACTCTAGTATCCTTACCTACCAAGAAGCTTTGTGCATTGCAAAGAGTAAACAGGATAAATTTCCGCCTTTGTTGTTGTTTCTTGACAATCATACAAGGAACCAGAATGTTTCTTAGTTTATTGGTCTAGAATGAACTAGATTAAAATTTAAGTTCTGCACTTTTGGGTAAGGAAATACGTGGGATACTAAAGTTTTTAGTTGTAGTTTACTTTGATTGGCCATATTTTTCCGCATGTAAATAGTCTGGCATAGTCTTACTTGTTGGCTTAGGGCTGACTGTTTGCGAGTTTTCCTTTCTGATTTTACTGTTTCATCGTCAGTATCTACTGTGGCCCTTTCCAGTTCATTGTGTCTTTATATTTCTATAAAAATAGTGGCTGAATGAAGACATCATGGAAGAGCTTCCTCCCATTTCCTTACGAAGACTTGTTTTTTGATCTTTTCAAATTTGTGAAGACTCTTAGTACACCATGTAACCTGAATAAACTTGGCGAAGATATTTTGCAAGAAACAAATTTGGCTCTGAAGACCTTACAACATGATGTGGAGTTGACTGATAAAATGGATTGTGCTCTTGCTTTAGAGTTGGTAGCAATGAGCAGACCTATTTCAGAAAAAGAGTCGATCTGTTCTTTGTTTTTTATGCAATTTCAGATTATGAATGGTTCCAAGATTTGCATTAGTTGAAGATTCCTGCTTCCCTTACCCCTCAATCCTCTCCCTGACTTCATCCCCACTCAAGTGAAACCTTTAAATAGTTTGTCAAATTGAAATTCTACTTTGAACGTTTTAAGATTCTGTCATTTCTCAGCTTTCACCATTTTTCTTTTGGCAGGAACTGATGCATTGCATTGGTCTTTACATGGCTAAAGGAAGGGGAGCCAAGGTAGTGTCGGAAGTTTCGTTTAGTATACCAGTAGAGGTAGAATCTCCTGGCTCTTGTGTATTAGTCCTTTGTGTGGGGAGAATTCCTGTGGATTGTCATTGTACAAAAGGATTATAATCTTTTTGCCGATTTTCGTAAAACGGAAATGAACCAAGGGCCTACTACCATGAATTATTACTGTACATTCCAGTAGTAGGCACTACCTTCTGATAATGTCTTCGGTAATTTGCTCCTTTGTGTGATGTCTTGTGGTTGCGAGAATCTGTTGCATGAAAGACAACAATGGCTTGGACACTGCTGCAATATATTATGTTCCCTTTTGTATGGATGTGTGGCCTCGTCTATTTTTTGTGCTTCGGTTCTGTCCTTTACAATGGAAAAAATATTACACAACTGAAACATATTTATTGGGGATTGAACTCTTGCAAAAGACGGTTAAAACTATTATCCACAGGCATTTGGATCCAAATCAAAAGCAAAATCACATGAAATATTTTTCGTTTTCTATTAGATTGATTACGCAAAGCTGATCATTAAAATGTACCAGTAAAAATTGGACTAACAGTTCTGGATTTCTTGCTTTTTTATTTGGAAATTCCCACATCAATAAGGTTACCATATGCAAAGCTTTTTAATGCTAAGACCAAAACCTAATAAAGAAGATGCTATGAGCAAAAATTTCCATTTCAAACGTGCAACCTTAGAAGACATAACGGTACACAAATATTTTCTCACTAAAAGAGAAGAAAAAAGTATCTACCCAAAGATTAAAGAAGAATAGGTTATCTACCCAAAGATTACTTATAACAAAAATCCCCAGGATGAGAAAAAGAAAAGAATGGAATCAAGAAAGACAAGATCAGCTACAGAGATTTACAAAGGTAGCCCAGCTCTGATGGCCTGATACTTCCTATTAAATGAAAAGATGGAATGCTTCTGCTTCTTTAGTTTAGTTCCAAAGATAAATGATCTTAATGGAATTTTTGAACGACTAGCTGCGTGTCTTAATTGTGGTTGATTATTTCCAGAAAGCTCAAACTCTTCATCCAGCATCCCAAGGGTCTTATCAATTTGAACTCGCAACTTTGTTACGTGTTCTGCACCTGCTTGCAACTCCTCTCTTACCTTGTTGTTTTCTTGTTTCATGTTCAAAATCTCACCTTGGAATTTGGCAGCTTGATGGCTGGAGAATCTTATTTCTTCTTCTTCAACACCTTCCTTCAAAGCAATTGTGATCCTTTCCTGAATGCTGCACAATGATGAGAATCTCCGCTCAAGTTCAGCTTTAAGCACCACACTTTGTTCCATCCACACGGTTAATTCCGTTTGGATTTCTTTCAGGTGCTTGTATATTGGTCGGGCTTCAGATTTCAGGTCACTTGTGCTTTCCTCTTGCTTCTTTTTCTCCTTTAGCCTTGATATTTCTTGCTGCAAATCTTGGACCGTGGTTTTGAATTTTTGCACCTGATGAAATGTAGTGCTAAATCTTAACCAGAAATCCAAGTTCTCATCTAATAGTCCATCAATTTCCATCCTGAGCTTTTCTTCGACCTGTGACATGACCATAGGTTGTTCCATTAGAATGGACTTGATATCTTCATCTTCTTTGTCTGCCAGAGGAACATCTGATGCTAAATCCTCAGTACTTCCTGCTCCAGGATTGAGGCTTCGATCATCTTCCTTCACATCCTCGCCTTCACCTTGTAGAGCACCCAACCTCTTTTGCAAGCGTTGAATCTCTTCATCCCTCTTTGCAACAGCAACCCTCAATCTTCTTATTTCCACTGCCAGCTCAAATTGTTGATCTCTATCTTTTTCCATGTCAGTCAGTTTCTTCTTGGCATCCTTGTAATTCCTGAGAATTGTTGTATATTCTGATAATAGAATCTTCTCTTTATCCTCCATTCCACTCAGCAGCATTTGTTGCCAGGTAAAGTCATCTTTTGTTTCTGTCTCGACTTGTGATATTCCAGATTTGGAAAGGTCTTCCCCCTTTTGGGCTGCAGTGTTCTCATCAACTCTTACATTTACTATTGGATCCTGAAATTTCACAGCCTTTTTAGCTGCATTTTTACATTCATTGCCGTGGTCATTTATAGATTCCCCAGAATCCTGTTGTTTGATGTCCTTTGGGCCTTTGCTTTTCAATGTTATGGATTCTGCATCATCAGCAGCATGACCTGGATCACTTTTTTCTGTAGTAAAGGTTGTAACCTCAATTTCTTCATCTGGTTTCACATTGTTTAGCTTCTTAGACAGGTGATCAAGACTCGATTGAGCCTCAGCAAAATTTGTCTGAAGGTGGTTATTTTGCTTCTCAACATTTTGGTTTAAATCTTGGATTCCATGCAGCTTTTCCTCCATTTTCTTCACCCTGATGTTCAAATTTTGTGTGTCGTCAATCAGGTTCACTTTATCTTCCTCCAAAATGCGGATTTGTGCATGGAGATCATCACCTTCTGTCTTCATCCTGTCTATAAGAACAGTCTGTGATGACACTGCAGTTTCTAGGTTGATCACCTTATTAACGAGGTCATCAATCTTCTCTGCTAGTTGTGTAACCGTGAGAGAAGTCAAGGAGCCCACCTCAATTTGTTCCTTAACCTTCATTTCCTTTGCTGTATTACCAACATCCATATTCAAGCTTTCTGATGTATCACCAGCTAATGCAGATTTATCTTCTTTTCCATTTGCCTTTTCTTCATCATAAGTAGTTTGATCATTAAGAAACTCCCGCCTAATGGACTTCAGTTTCTGACGAGCATCTTCAATCTTTTTGTATTCCTTTCTTGCTTCCTGGTTAGATCTTTCTTGTTTCTCCTGCAACTGAGCCAGAGTTTCTTGGCATGATTTGAGAGCTGCTTCAGCCATCAACGTGCGAGCCTCATTATCTTCGATGACCTTGTCAACGCCAAATTCATCTTGCAAGCTGCAGACTCTCTGCTGCTTTTCCATGATCTGATTTTCAATTCCCCAATACTTTGAGAGGCCACTTTGATAGGAGCTCTTGACAAACTCTTTGACTGTTTGCAATGCCAGGATATCTTTCTGAAGCTTATCAATCTCTTCAAAAGCTTCAGCTTTGGTCAAACCAGATTTAGCTACTGTTTTATTAGCTTCATCTGCTTTTGATAATTTCTTGGCTGGCATATTCTTTGAGGCATTAATCAGACCCTTCCAATCTCTAGTAGGAGCCTTTGGAACCTTAGGAACTGTTGCTGCATTTGCGTTTGGAACTTGTGGAAATCTTTTTGGAAGTTTAGGAGAAGTAATATCTTCTTCCTCATCCATTGCTAAATGAATCTGATCTGGGAAGAGGGTCGCAATGGTATTGTTGGCATTTTGCAGCTCTGTTGACAAGTGATCGTAGCGTTCAGCTAAGGCTCGGAAAGCTCGATAAGATTCCTCAACAAAATTAATTAGTTCTGGCCTCTTTTTGTAATACATTTCTGCCCTTTTGGCAAAGGAATCTCCATCTTCTTCAATAAGCTTTAGCATGTATGCTACCTTATGTTCCATATCTGCCAAGCATAGATAGTTAGAGTTATTCAGATACCGACTACTCAAATCATATATGCCAAGGTGAATGCATGATTAGAATCTTTTGATGGATGGAGCTGGGGCATGGATTCATGATTAATTTGGTTGGAGGCCCAAAGATGCACGTTACTACTACATAGTATCTTAATTCACACCTTATCAAGTTTCTCTCTGCTCCTCCTTTTTAGTTTGTTTTTGTCAATATTCGATTTCCCTCTGAAGAAAAGGTAAACTATAAAAGAAATATCTAGCATACATATGATTTCTTTTTTGTTGGACAAACAAATTGTGTGATGCTAGAAAAGGCAAATTTTTGAAGAGAGCTTCACATATGAATTAGAACCCACATAGTGGGATGTTCCTGAAGTAACTTGCTGATGACTGCAGATTTTTCGTTATAGAGACAAATAAAGATGTACATTTGATTTAGCTTAAGCTACAAACATTTTGCAGGTTGCCTGCAATATGGAAAATTTGAATACAGTAATTAACTGTGCATGATATATTAGCTAATCCGACCAAAGGAAGTTAAGAAACAATGGATAGGCAAGAATGCTGACTTGTACATTTGTCAATCAAGAAATTAAAGATAGCTAAAACATTCAGAAATCCGAAACCTGTTTTTAAGGATTCATTAGCATCTAGAAACCATGTAGATAATTGTAAAGGATCAAAATAGCAGGCTTTAAAGTACAAGAAATACGATCACATAAACCTAAATGTAAAACATGATAATAATATATAGAAGTTAATTTTTAGCAAAATAAAAGTATAAATTAAAAAAATACCTTGGAGGCTTTGTTCAAGCCATTTGGATTGTTTTGTCCTAATGTGGCTTGCCCACCACCATGAATATGCATTGCTTGCAGCCCTTTGCATCATCTTCTTTTGTTGATCTTATTTCTCTTCTTCTTCCTCTCTCTTTTTTCTGTTTTTTCTTTTTTAATTTTTTTTTCTTCCGTTTGAAGAGCTATGTTCAATTTAGTTAAACTCTTTCTCACCTCATATGAGATAGGGAGAATTGATATGCGATTTTTTTTTTTTTTTTGGTTTAATTTTGTTTGAGGAAGAGAAAGAGTTCCAACTTTCAATGGGTGAAAATGCAAGATTTTTGGGGACGCAAATGTTGGAACAAAGGAATTATCCTAAAGAATTCAACATCTTAGTTTGCGAATTTATGAAAGGGAGATAGTTTCGCACCAAAAAAAGGGTAACCAGCCAATCTTTCTGCCCATCTTCATTAGACTAATGTCAACATGTCTGCCACTGGCTTTTGACAGTTTGGCATTCTCATGCATAAAAGAGAAACTTAGGAAATAGAAAGTGCTTTCCTTTTCTCAGCCTTTTGAATTTGTAACATAATTTGCTTTATCTAGCTAGAAACTTTTTAAGAGTACATTTGGAAAAAGTTTTTTAGTAGGCTTTCCCATTTACATTCAAGAATTTTGAGAACTTAAATTTTATGATTTGATATTTTCTTCTGAAAGGCAATCCATTAACCAATTTAGAGAAATTTATTTAGGGACTTTAATTAGAATAAAATTCATGCAATACAAGGAATAAAAGTAGGAAAAACAAATTGGAAAAGGAAAAGGAAGAAAGGGTTAAAAAAAATGTAAAGACCAAGAAAAGATGCTATTTGTAAAAGACAGAAGAAGTTGTCCATGTTAGGTCCTTGTGGATGCTATCATGAACCACACAAATTTCATGCATGTAAAGGATTGATGTGGTATGAAAGTGTAGCTTTCTGAATGATCACTACAAAAGTACACATGTGCATGGCTATCAAAATATGCTAGTTGCCACAAAGAAAACCCAAAAAAAAAAGGGGGGGGGGGGGGGGGGGGGGGGAATTTTTCATGCCACAAAGAAAAAGAAAATGCAAAAACATCAGGTACTTGCATTCTACTCATGCTATATATCCTTTTCAATACACGTATTCATCTGTGCAATAGACAGTCTCAGCAACATTATTGGTTTTCTTCTTCTTCTTTTCCTTTTTTTTCTTTTTCCATTTCTACCTTAGTGTTTTTGTTTTTTTCCTTTCATGTGTGATGGGGTTTTTTGTGTTTTGTGGGTGCTTCAATCGGTTTTTTTAATGCATATTAAAAACCTTTTCAGATAAAAAGAAAACATATTACAAACAAGGAAGTTGATTGGACCAAGCTTCCTCCACCAATAGAATTAAAAAAGAAAATGCAATAATTGTCGAAACAAATCTTTTGTTATCATCACAGTCTATTTGATGGAATGAGATTTGCTAACGTTGTAGTCATTAGCAGCTTAGATTAGGCATGCCACTCATGGTTCAATTTGGGATATTAATCTTAAAATTAAAAAGTATTTTTAATTTTTTGTAGGGTAAGTCCACGTCACGTCAACAGCAACCTTATTTGAACCGCCAATTACAACCCTAGTTACTGTAGTACCCATATCCCTATTTGATTAGTGAAAATAAAATGGGTAAATGGCCTATTTGATTAGTGAAAATAAAGTGGGTAACATGATAATGATGCTGACTGTGGTTGAAGCCCATAGGATATGCAGCTACTCCTGCTGCTGGTATTAAGATTTCTCTTATCCTCTTAAAGGGCACAAGCTCGATCCCCCACAACACAACTTTCACTCAAAAAGCTAGTGAGCCACATATATATTGAAAATCATACTAATTCTCCAATTTGTAAACTTAAATATCCAAGAACACGGTGGCCACGAGCCAATGGAAATGCTCCATGTATTCTCACCCTCTCAAGTTTCTAATTGCAGCACCAATAAATTTCAAGAGATTCTTAGAAAGATTGTGTTCACGATATGTTGTTTAAAAAAATACCAAATAAGTAAACTAATACATATTGATGTAAGAAAATAATATAAACATATTTATATAATTTTCTTTTAAATTACAATAACTACAAACAAAGTCGTGAATTGAATTCATTTAAAAATTTTTCATAAATTTATAGTGGGACCAATGCCTTTTTTTAGTGAAACCAAATTAAATTGGGCTATCACAAAAGCTTTGAAGGGCCAAAACAGAATACATCAGTGACATTTCTTCAGTTGCTGTCTGTCCCTTTAATTTGTAGGCCGAATCCAACCAATGCCAAAATGATTCATCTCAAGTCATAAGGCCTTAAATCAACCACAAAGTTGGTCCGCGGTCCAGTCTCACCAACAAGAACAGTTGCCGAGAAGGTAAATGTAAAAGGGAAGGACCTCATCATTTACGATGCAAAAGTTCTTGTCATTTTCTGTTGCATTAGTACATTACATTTTTTATTTTTCACCTGTCAGAGTTAAAGAGCAGACCAAAAGACCAAGGAAGCTGCAGCACAGAACAGTAGCTAAATTTCAATGGCCATAAATTTGGCCACATGACTATACACTGAGAATTGAAGATTCCATGCAATCCAAAGGAGAAAGAAGAAAAGGGACAGCACGGATGACAGGAAGCAGACTATTCGTGTAAAATTCAGACACAAGGTACTAACATTCATTCATCAGTTGAGATAGGAGGAAGGATTTATTTATAACTGTAGCATAAATACTCTCAAAGCATATACACCGTAGTAGTATTTACACTACTGAATTACATTAGATGTCAAGTTTCCCACTGGAACGGTCGACAGCAGCCTAACTCCGGCAGCTGGAAGAACATAACATAATGCTCTCTTGAATTGTTAAGGCCTAAGCCCTGATAATCCAAAGAACATAAGACAGCATTTCTTGACCTCTAAACTACATTCCCAGTCATCATAAAATCAGATGAATTTCATCTGTGGTTGATAAATTGCAGGCTTATGTTGATCTTATGCAGACTCTGTGTTGAAGCAAAACTGGTACCATCTTTTTGCAGTCTATCGACTAACTTAAAGTATAAAAATTCCAGTTCACACAAATTTGTTTCCTGATTATACAAATCACCATACTAGAGTACTAACTAAGCTTTCACCAGCCATTCAGCAGCTTCAAAAATTCTGAAGTGTAGAAAGCCACTGCTCCATATACTTCTTACCCTCTGAAAGTAAACAAACACAATAAAAAGTCAGTAAGTTTTGTATCCCCTGTACTCAAGCACGTAAATTAGAAAACTAATTCATTCTATAGTAAATTTCACAACACAGCATTAACAATAAATGGCTACCAGCTCTTCACAGGCCAATAAATACTTCAAGAATCAATTATGACATAAGCAAAGGCTTCATTTTTGTCTGACTAGGAAAGGAAAAATCTATTTTACAAAATAAAACAACAAAAAGAGAAGGCCGCATGCTTCACAGAAGACAAATTTATGTTGATTGGTGCACCATGAAATAAATCTGTGGACCCCGATCTAGAGGAATCCTCCTTTCTTGCTCAAAGATAAACCACAGATTTGGCTTAGATAAGCATCAATCATTTGGAGAGAGAGAGAGAGACATTAACAAGGATAACCCACTCCCAACATAATTTTGGAAATACCATTCATCAAATCAAGAATGACAATAACGCCCACAATTGAGTGAGACAAGAGTGCAACTACAATTGAAATGGAAATCACCATGATCTACTTCAGTGATTGATGACAAAACCAAAGTCCTCAATAAACATAATCAACCTTTACTTTACCACTTAACAACCTTGCTATAATTGATTGCACGAGTACAAAATAAAATAAACCCTCTATAAGGCTGTTCATTTTCTTGCTATTAACTCCAGTTTTCAAGAATATAGCTCCACCACCAATACCAGTTGCAAAAATACACAATTAAGGGTTTGAATCACAGCTAATTAATTACAAAACATCATCAACAAGATAAGAACAGGAAAAAATGACAAGAAACACATGAAACTGAAAACAATAAGCCAGAGCAAAAGTCAGCAAAACAGAAATTTTCAAAAACATCAAAACTAAATACTAACAAGAATCTTAGAAATCTGCAAGGATCAGAAAGTCTTACCATCAGAGTACTCATTTGGGAGATTCTTAATGGCACTCAAGAACTGATTACTACCACTAGGCTCCTTCTCCGGTTCAGTGCAAGCATGCCTATAGCAAGGAACAAGTACAGCAAAACTGTCATCTGCCTCATCATCACTCTGGAAATCAGGGGCATGTGGCTCTAGCCACCCAATTGACCAGTCTGAGTCATCGGATTCAGACCCTGATAAACAAACACCATCAGATGGCACCAACACAACATCATATTCCTTATCAATTCTCTTCCTTTCCTCCCTGCTTTTCCATTTCCTCTTTACCTTCCTACTACTCGATGCCATTTCCGCAGCCTTAACTGATCTAAACTTCAAATTATCTTGTTCCCTCAATCCAAAACCCCAATCAGACAATGTATTTATCGAAGATGAACCGTTTCCAACGGGCTCTTTCTCCTTACCACCCAACCACCACCATGAGAATCTAGTTAAAGAAACAGCCATTTTTTCTCCAATCCAAACTTGAAGGAATGATCAAATATACGTAGTATCAACAGATTGGGAGACAAAAGAATTCAATCCAATTCAAAGCCCATAATTAGTGGCACTGAAACAGATTCACAGGACCACACAAATTCAAGGAATGATCAGTTCAATGAAACCTCAAAAATTTAAGATTTCTGTTAATGTTAGCAAAACTAATGATTGTTTCAATAAAAGCCCTGAAATTTTTTGGCTAAACTGACCACTGATCAAGCAGTATCAGTCAAAGGTGAGTCCATGATGTCAACATATCATACACTTGAACAAGTAATTACTAGTTAATCATAATTTAAATAAAAAGGTAACCGCTCCAACAATCAAGCAAGCAAGCAAGCAAATTAAGCAAATAGTTAATGATTTAACTTCAAAACCGATAAACTATTTTCCCCAAAAAGACAGGAAATTTCATCAATAACCGCCAAAGAAAATATTCCATCATCAATGTCCAATTTTACAAGGTCATTCTTTTCAAAAAAATTTAAGGTCTCAAAAGGATAAAAATGTCTTCTTCAAAAACTTAGAAGTTGAAATTCGAAAAAAAAAACCGTGGTATGACGATTAGGCCATCAAAGAAGAGAACTTTTCCCTGGCTGAACAAAGGATAGTCGGAAAGTTGAGATTTTGTTGGAACACCGGTGACTAAGATCGGAGAAAGGAAAGAGACATCATCGCCGGGAGAGATGGTCGGGAACTTCTCAGACGCCGGTTTTGACCGGAAAAACAGAGGTTATAGCTGTAGTCTAGTGGTAGGACTAAGGAAAAGAACAATTTAAAAATAAGGAAGGATAGGGTGGACCCTAAGCCATGGTTATCTTGTTATCTCTCCCTCATCACCACCACCTCCTCCACACGCCTTCCCTCCGCCCTCTCGCTCTCTCAAAAGTCTCTCCTCCGAGTCACTCTCCCACCACCCACACACGCGGAATAAAATGGTTTAAAGAGGGGCTTTGAGGCTTATAAGAGGAGTGGTTTATGCAAGGGCTGTGAAGATATTAAATGGGCATGGTCAAAGTAATACGTATCTGTTTAGATATTTTTTAAAAATATTACTGTAATAGTTGTAAAGATTAAACTTAATAAATATATTCTTAAAAAAAAATTAGTTAAAATATGTATAAAGTTTTAAAAAAATATATTTTTAAAAATAAAATCAAATAGATAGATACATCACGTGCATTATAATGTAGCGTAATTTATAATGATGTTGGATCTCACCTTATAATAGTTGGTCACAAGTAATTAGTTTTAATACACCACATAATATGTCACGTGACGTGTTAGGTATACTAACATGGGTATTTCTGAAAACCATACTAGTATTAACATGTAGCATACTTGCATGTTATTAAAGGTATAAATATTTACGCGAGCATAAGTCAGAAATAATGACTAGACTATTTAATTACCACTATAATTAAAAATTACTAATCTAATCTTATTCTTGCTAATGTTAACCGTTCAAAATTCTCCTTTTGTGCTAATGTGTTGGATAATTGAAAACACCTTTTGTAAAATTAATTAGTTACTCTTTATTAGGTGGCATAATTAGTTATAGATAATTTATCTTTAACTTTAAGAACAGAGAATTAATTAATAGGTAAATGTCATTTTAATCTTCTAGAATAAGATTAAGTAAGTTTTAATTAAGGGATAATAAATGGGACGATCTTAACTAAATCCCCAAATCAATCAAGAAATTCGCTCCAACTAAGTCCTCCTATCAAACTTCATTAGGTTGTAATAGTTGACCAAATTTAATTATATAAAGTGGAACTAAATTCAATTATTGTCCAAACTTTAATGTAAATTTGCCAAATTTAATTATTTAAAGTTCCTTTTATTTTCTTTCACAAATCATACAAAAATATAACTTATAATCAAACAACTACCCTAATTTCAAAATTTATCCATTCATTATATGCAGTTTATGGTTTGTTAGCTACCTTAATTTCATATTTCTATTTCAACCAATCACACTATTTAACTCCTATATTACGTTTTTCTTTTCTTTTTCCTCAAATGTGGGAATAGATATTTCATCTCTTTTTTAGTTCTTGATTTTCGTACTTAAGTAAAGAAATTTAATACACGTTATGGCTTCTACGTTTTTTTTATGATTTTTTCTTTCTTTTTATCCAATCAAATACACACACCACAATATTTTTTTTTTTATTACAAAAACACTATTTGTCCCGCTATTCACTTTCAACCAGTATGCCAAAAGATGTGATTTTTCTTTTGTTGGTCAACATTTTTAAGTTTATGTTTACTCTTTATTTTTAGGTCATCATTCTCTTAAATGTATTTCATTTTGCTTTCTATTTCTGTACATCAAACATAATTTTTCCATCATATATAAACTTTATAAATATGGCAAATCTTCAGAATCTAGGTATAAAGTTATTGACAGACAACACGGAAATAAAAAAACATATGTAGAGTTAATTCAACTTTATGATATGGTCGATATCTATTTTAAGATTTTTTGTCTTTTTTATTATGATTTAGAGGGAAAATTATGTGCAAAATATTTTCATCCCAGGTTAATACTTTATTACTAAGTCCCATGAAGAGTTTTTATATGCTAATAGCTTTAATTGTAACTTTTTAAATATTTAGTTAATTATATTTACAGATTTTTGGTTATTGTTTAAGCATGTTTTTAACAATTCCAATTACTTTTTAGACTTATGCAAACTTTTTAAGCAAAAGAGCCATGAGTAATTTCTTATGATTGGGGAACTACAATTAAGATAGAGTAACTAATTATAAAATTTGCAATAAAAGTACTACACAAAATCAATCAAACAGATGAATAGCCAAGATTAAATTTGCATCAACAAGACATGTACATATAGGATAATATAATCAGGCAACCCTCAAAACCAGGAAACTCATGTTAGGATTCTTTAAAAAGATTTTTCAAAAAAAATAGTGCCCTCTAATGCCTTTCGTATGTTGATTTTTATAAAAGAACCAATGCCTTTCGTAGTTTTTGTCTTGAAAATTAGGATGCACTATATGAGTTTTTACAGATCACAAAAATTTGAAGTACTCATCAAATACTCACCAAACATGAGTTATTTGCTACTATAACACTGTCGTATAGGATGTAAAAACCAAATAAATGAGAGGGTGTAAAAACAGGGGCGGAGGCAGGG